>JABUQX010045033.1:7500-17500 GCA_015478945.1 Trachelipus rathkii | reverse complement strand
TATATATATATATATATATATATATATATATATATATATATATATATATATATATATATATATATATATATATATATATAAATGAAGTTTTATACCTGCATGCATTATTATTATTATTATTATTATTATTATTATTATTATTATTATTATTATTATTATTATTATTATTATTATTATTATTATTATTATTATTATTGTTATTATCTTTATTATTATTATTATTATTATTATTATTATTATTATTATTATTATTATTATTATTATTATTATTATTATTATTATTATTATTATTATTATTATTATTATTATTATTATTATTTTTATTAGGTGCGAACCAAACGATCTTATTGCATTTTGAGTATTGAAGGCAAATTTTATTGGAATACCTAACCAACACTTTTCACTAAATCCTATTTTCCATTGCAGAACACATTTTGATTGTAAAACCTTTCGATGAACAGGTTAAGTTATTTAGTGACCTCAGAGAATATACCGTCTTTATTTTTCTTAATTTGTTAGGATAGGAAATCTCTGTGTAGAAAATCAATTGTGTAACATTTCGTGTAATTGTTTTAAATAATGCTAATATCTAGGTGAACTTGACATACAAAACAAAAAAACAAATTAGTCAGACTCCTTCACTAATACATCCTTCAATTAATAATTATGCACTTAATGAATTAGCTTTGAAATCACAAATAAATAGGAAATTAATTACGCTTTAAAATACATGATTGATCACTTTCTCTAAGATTTACAAATTAGAAATGTTTCTCAAGATTCATGGATCCCGCATAATTTTATATGCTGAATATCCCTGGATTCTTTTTCACGGATATCCCGGTATTAATTATCAACATAAAAATTAACAAATAATATTTAGCTTATTATAATTCACGAGTATTTTCGTTCTGCACTTCAATCCTTATTACTTTTTCTACCTTCCTTTTTCCAATGCAAAAAAAAAAAATAAAAAAAAATAAAAAATCTAAAACATTTTTTGAGGTAAAACTATGAAAAAAGAAGTAAAAGTGAAGTGTAAAAAGTCAACTCACAGAGGAAAAAATGTTAAGACTTCTCTACAAGAGTCTTCCTTCAGCACTTTAAAAACAAATATTCGTTAAACACTTCTGCAGATTTTGTAAGCATACTCTTAAAAGATCTGGAGAAGAGTAATCTAGAGCAGGTTCTTCAAAGTGTTTTTAAAGTATTTATTCTCACCCAACATTACTGAGATTCATCCAGAAAGATACAAAAGGAGAATTCGATTTTAAACTTACAGCTGCAAATAGAATTCCTATCAATATTATATCTAAAATTGCACATATCTAATGAGCTTTTATTGATAAAGTGTTAACTCTTCGAGAAAACAATCTTTTGCAGTTTGTGTATTATTATAAATAGAAGAAGATTATTGAAGAATATGTGTGAAATAAATGGAGCAATCTTTAAATAGTAGCAAGATATTCAGATTTTTATAAATGAATTTTCATCAATAAATTGCATATGCAATTTAAAGATAAACGTTCCTCAAGATGAAGATACTTTTTGGTATGATTTCAGCTGTTTTCCTGTTAAACATTTGTAGAAGTGCAAAATAAACTCTCAGAATTTAATTTATTCATAGAGAACAACATTGTTTCATGCGTGAAAGATGGGGCGAGTGCCACGGTAAAATAAAATTTGATTGACTCTGAGCATCAATTGTCTGTGCGCAAGTTACTCATCTTGCCGTGGCAACGTTCTTTGCAAATAGAAGAGGAAAATGATTTCAAATTAAATATAATCGTTGAAAATAATTCTGGTATTGGGCAAATGAGTAACATTAAAGATAATCTGGTTTCTGGTATATTTCACACAGCTAGTACCAGTAATAAAGTAAGAAACATTGTGCGCATGTTTTGCACGTCTCTCTTGTGTTTCATTAAATCGGCATCCATTCTTGAAAGAAAAAGCCTGATACTCGATTCTAACATCTGATGAATAGCTTGATAGCTATGATAGAATGATTGTTTGAGCTAAATTCGCAAAAAATAAATATAATGATGGACTATAAAGTGAATAATCCAATATGTGAAGCAGAGTATGGCAAATCAACAACTCTTCTTAGTGCTGAATGAGTTTTTTCTTTTATAGTTCAGAAATTTACTGAGAAAAATTCTGATTTATCAAAGGAGTGAAGGAAACCTTAATTTCAAGAATAAATGACAGAAGTCAGAAAACCATTGGTTAGGTTAACGAAGTATATAGAAGTGAAGTACATGATATAGAGTGGTAGGGAATACCAAATATGTCAGGCTAATTAGAGATTGCAAAATTAATGAAAACAAGCCTTATCGATATTTTACGCTCAATTTATCAGAACCTGAAAAGAAAAAGAATCTTACCGCTATAATCAACCTCTATTCTTTCAGAAATTGAAGTCGGCGATATTAAACAAACTTTGTATGGTATCAAAAACATTGTTCAATCACAAGAGAATCAATCGAAAATATTTTCACTAAGGTGTTAGAAATATTTAAAGCAACTGGTTAAAAACATTTAAAATTAACAAAATTATTAGTGCCTTGGAGTCTATACATCTAACTAGTCCCGAGACTCTTTGTGACAAAACTAAGAACTTGGCTGCGTCATAAGTGTGATGGAAGTTGTTAGTTTCTTACATTCATATTATATGTGAAACTTATTTTTTAGACACAAAATGTTTTCTAAATTTCAACTTTCAAATGTATAAGTTCCTGATTTTTTTTTTATCAGCATTATTATTTTTTTTATATGGAAATTATTATTTATAAAAAGCAGATTTTTACACTCATTAATGGTTTAAGCAAATGTCTAAATAAATTCACTAGAAAATTTTCTAGTTCTTTATTTTAATTCCTCCTTTGAAGCATTAAAAAATTTAGTTCAAGTGTAATATCCCATGAAATCTGTTTTTCTCCAAGATTCCCGGGATAAACCAAATGACTCAAAATGATAATTACTAATTCCAAGGGAACTATTTTTAACACCGTTGAACGGGCTATCATACGTTTGGTATATTTCTCAGCAAAACATTGTTAGATTGGTATTCTGCGAAATGTAATAATAATTTGTAAATAAGAATAATTTAAAGCGAAAGTATCAGGAAAGTTTAATTTTAACTATTTGAAAATCTCTAACAAGTAGAAGTTATATATGTATGTATTTTGCGAACATTACCTATAGTCTATATCTACACCTATACATATACCTATAGTCTCAAACTAGTAGAAGTTATATCGGCATGTATTTTGTGAACATTATCTATAGTTAATAGGCGAAGGATGAAAGAGCCGAGTTTTTGAGGCATTGAATACATCCATATTTGGGAAGCTCGATTTAAATTTAAAAAATTTTATAACGAGCTTTTAACAGAGTTTTAAAGACGCTGAAAAAAAACTTTTTTATACTGACTCAAATTCCAATAGTCCCAGATGTCAAAAACACCAAGATTAATGGTAAATGCCAAAATGATTAGATGTCGATTTTACTTAACCCAACCAAATATAGTTAACTATTTACGGCTGAAAAAGATGTTTTTCAAAATGAAAAGAGCATTGAAGAAAGAATTCGTTGTCAGAAGTAATTGCAATAAAACAAAATCACACGATTTTGATGAATCAAAAATTGAAAGAGAGATATAGGCAAATCATTTTCAATTCTGAAATTCCTCTTAACATAGGCTTAATTAATAGGAAAATTACCTTCATTTAAAACTTTTTTGATTCATGTTTATATATATATATATATATATATATATATATATATATATATATATATATAATAATAATATATATATATATATATATATATATATATATATATAGATTATATAATATATTTTTATAAATGATTGTAAAAAAAAAATATATATATATATACTATATCGAGTGGAGGCCTTATGATAGTAGATAAGAAGGAAATCAGTTAGAAAATTAATTACATGTTAAAGTTTAAATAAATATATATATTCTTGAGCTTTGTTCCTATGCTGGAACCTCTTTCAGAAGAAGTATATTTGATCTGAAAAGAATGAAAAAAAGTAAAAAATTTATTTAGTTGTTTAATATTTTAAGGTTTGGATAATTTAATTTTTTTAATAACATAGACACAATACAAAATATATTTTGAGCACCACACAATTTTTAAAAAAATTAAATTATCCAAACTTTAAAATATTACATAACTAAATAATTTTTACTTTTTCATATGTTAGTTTATAATATACTTCTTCTGAAGGAGGTTCCAGCTTAGGAACGAAAGCTCAAGAATATATATTTATTTAACTTGTAAATGTAGTTATTTTTCTTAACTGATTCCTTCTTATCTTATCAAGAAGTCCCTCCTACTGAATAAATATTTCTCTGAGATCATTGCTTTAACTCCGTATCATATATATATATATAATATATATATATATATAATATATTATATATTATATATTATTAATATATATATATATAAATATAATATATCATATATATATATTTTATATATATATATATATATATATATAATATATTATACATCACCTCTATATATATAATATATATATAATTATATATAATATATATATGCATATTATACTATATATATAATATATATTATATATTTATAATAATATATATATAATAAATATATTATTATTCATATATTAATATATATTAATATATATATATTATATATATATTATATACTATATATAATATAATTATATAATATATATTATACTAAATATATATATATATAATATATATATATTATATATATATATATATATAGTATATTATATAGTATATATATATATATATATATGATAATAATATATATATATATATAATATATATATATATATTATATAATATATTATAATATATAATATATATATATATTATACTATATATATATTATATATATATAGTTTATATATATATATATATATATTATTATTTATATATATATATATAATTATATATATATATATAAATATTAATATATAATTATATATATATATTATAGTATATATATATATATATATATATATATATATATATTATATATATATATATTATATATATATAATTAATATATATACTATATATATATTATATATATATATATATATATTATATATATATATATATGATATATAATATATATAGATATCATTATAATTCCCCGGCTTTCATCATTAAAATTATTTTTTAGAAAAAGCTCCCTTAAAATTTCCAACAACCTCTTTCCGGCTAAATTAAACTGTGATTAAAGAGCTCTTATTTCTCAGTTGCCATTTTTAGAGGAATTGTTGAGTTACCAAATATGAAAGGAAAATTAATAAATTTTTAAAAAATTCAATTACCACCATTCTTAATCTAAAACTGATTTTTAATAATGACAACAAACATTGCGTTAAATTTTTCAAAAGTCTAAGGAAAGACTTTCCTACACCTTTTTTGCTCCATCAGTAATATTCAAAATATAATGTGGTGAGTGTGATGCGCATATATTGAAACTTACTCGAAAGTTCTGTAAAACCCGCATCGCTGAGCACAAAGGTGTTTCCTTCAGAACTTTGGAGCAATTACATCATCCCCCCCTATTTGGGCTATTTAACTCGCATTCTATACTTATCAATCACCCTGATAATGGATTCAAATTTGAATTTTAGATTTCGAACATGAGCCGGAGAATCTTCCATTTTGTTGGCAATCTTTGTTAATATGCACACAACACAAGTTAAGATGAAAATTGCATTCTGATAATATTCCATTTTTGAAAGTGCGATTTCGCCATTGATCCAATGCTTTTCTGAATGTTATATGATTTATAATGCCTTCTTATTATTTATATTTATATTTTCAATAGGGTAAGTTTATTATTTGTTATTCATTCTACTTTTAGCCTTTGGAAATGGGATTAGGAGATTTTGATCACCCAACAGAACTAGTGGCAATAGATTTCGAAATAAAATGGTTATTAAGTTTGTTTTGGTCCTTTTAGCTGTTATAAAATTCCGCCTTAAGAAAAAAGGTACTATATCAACTGTTTTACTTAATAATTATGGACGACCTACATTAATGTTATTTCGAAAATTAGAGAAAGACTTGATCAAATTGACGAAATTAAATCTTCATCTTTCATTTTTAAAAACGTGCAAAATTAATAAAGTGTTTCCTAAATTTATATCATTCAAACTTTGGAATAAAAAACTATATGGTTCTGCTGCCTACAAGAAATGCCAGAATATTCTTCTTACTAAGGAAATTAAAAATAAAGAGAATTTGATAAAAATAACTTCTGATAATGTTGAAAAATCTAATTCAATCTTGCAAGAAAAATTATCAGCTTTAGACTTCATTCACCTTGGTCGTATTCTGTCCAGAACTACTAATAATATCAAATCTAAACTCGTTGAAGTGCATGACAGAAAATTATTTTCTCTTGGCTTACATTCTAACAATGACACTCTCAATCCAGAAAAAGTAATTTTTAATCACAGTTCCTTTTATTTGACTGCAAGTATGAAAAATTCCCTTGCTAAAGGTTTGAATTTTGAACTGATACCTTTTAAACTAAATTTATGTAAATTTCTTCTGCCATTTGAAAAGTTATTAAAACACCTTAAGAATTCCCCAATGTATAAATTCTCAGATGAAAAGGAACGTCACAATTTTAACGAGGTAAAAAACTTAGCTTTTGGATCTTTTCTTAATTTCAACCCTAAGAAATTGATACAATATACATCAAAAACAGATCTTAAAAATTTAAAAGAACTTTCGTCTAATAAAGACCTTCTGATAACTAGACCTGATAAAGGAGTTGGTATTGTTATTATGGACAGAAAAAACTACATTAATAAGATGCATAAACTCCTTTCTGATCATATAAAATTTAATATCATATCAAGTAATTGCCTTAAACTAATTCATCTAGTTGAAGACAAACTTAATGGACTCCTAAGAAAATTAAAAGACAATAATATGATTACTAATGATATCAACAATTCCCTTTATTCGTCGGGCGCCAAACCCGGGACTCTTTATGGCCTTCCTAAAGTGCATAAACTTGGTTTACCCATTCGTCCAATTTGATCTGCAATCGGCACTATAATTTAGAATCTTTCAAAATTTTTCATATCAATTTTAGAAAACCTAACCAAAAACGATTTCACGATTAAGGATACATTCTCTTCTGTTTCAGATATTTAAAAAATTCCAAATGCAGATAAATATATTATGGCGAGTTTTGATATCCAAAGTTTATTTACGAATGTGCCTTTAAATGAAACTCTAGACATTATTCTTAATTCTTTATTCTTTATTGCAGCAACAGTCAATGGTCTGGATTGGTCTAGTTTTGAGGAATTATTACATATAGCTACTAAAGATATAATGTTTCTATTTAATGGAAATTTTTACAAGCAAATTGATGGCGTTGCTATGGGTAGTCCATTAGGTCCTACATTTAGTAATATATTTATGTGCCATTTTGAATCTTTCTAGCTTCAAAGTTGTCATACAAAATTTAGACCAGCATTCTATAGGAGATATTTTGATGATTCTTTCTTGCTATTTAGATCTAAAGAACATATCGAGATGTTTCTGCATTATTTCAACTCTAGACATCCAAATATTAAATTTACAATTTAAACTGAAGAAAATAATTCATTGGCATTTCTTGACATCAAGATTTACAAGGACAATGACAAATTTCAGACTAGTGTTTATAGGAAGCCAACATTTACCGGATTGACCACTAAGTATGATTCTTTCATCCCTCATATTTATAAAGTTAATTTGGTGAAAACTTTATTTGACAGAGCATATAAAATTCTTCGTCTTATATTAATCTGTCAGATGAGCTAAATTTCCTGAAAACCCTTTTTCTGAAAAATGGATTCCCCGGCTTTATCATTGAAAATATTTTTACAAAACAGCTTTTTAAATTTCAAACAACCTCTTCTGCTAAATTAACTGTATCTAGGAGCTTTATTTAAAGTTGCCATTTTTGGGAAAGATGTGACGTTACCAAAATGGAAAGGAAAATTAATAAAATTTTAAAAATTAATTACTCCTATCTTAATCTAAAACTGATTTTTAATATTGCCAACAAAATTGGTAAATTTTTCAAGTCTAAGGAAAGACTTCCTACACCTTTTTGCCCATCGGTAATATATAAATATAACTAGTTTGGGGACTGCGATGCCGAATATATTAAGAGAACTACTCGCAAGTTCTTTCAAACCCGCATCGTGAGCACCAAAGGTGTCCTCCAGAACTTTTGGCTATTAACATCATCCCCCCTGTTATAGCTATTAACCTCGCATTCTCTACTATCAAATCACCCTATATTGGATTTAAATTTTAAAATTTTTGATTTTGAACATGAGCCGGATCTCTATTTGTTGGAATCTTGGTAAATATGTCAACACAAATCCAGGTTAAATGAAAATTTGCATCTGATAATTTCATAATTTTTGAAGTGAGATTTCCCATTTAACAATGCTTTTTCTGAAATGTTAATTATTAATTACTTATTTATATTTAAATTGTAAGTTTATTTATTTTTTATTCATTCTAATTTTAGCTTTGAGAATGGGTAGAAGATTTGATCACCCGAAACAAGTCGGCAATAGATTTTGTAATAAAAATGTTTAAGTTTGTTTTTGTGTTTTTAGCTGTTTTAAAATTCCGCCTTAAAAAAAGGTTCTATATCAACTGTTTTACTTTATAATTATGGACGACCTACATTAATGTTATTTCGAAAATTAGAGAAAGACTTGATCAAATTGACGAAATTAAATCTTCATCTTTCATTTCTAAAAACGTGCGAAATTAATAGAGTGTTTCCTAAATTTATATCATTCAAACTTTGGAATAAAAAACTATATGGTTCTGCTGCCTACAAGAAATGTCAGAATATTCTTCTTAATAAGGAAATTAAAAATAAAGAGAATTTGATAAAAAATAACTTCTGATAATGTTGAAAAATCTGATTCATTCTTGAAAGAAAAATTATCAGCTTTAGACTTCATTCACCTTGGTCGTATTCTGTCCAGAACTACTAATAATATCAAATCTAAACTCGTTGAAGTGCATGACAGAAAATTATTTTCTCTTGGCTTACATTCTAACAATGACACTCTCAATCCAGAAAAAGTAATTTTTAATCACAGTTCCTTTTATTTGACTGCAAGTATGAAAAATTCCATTGCTAAAGGTTTGAATTTTGGACTGATACCTTTTAAACTAAATTTATGTAAATTTCTTCTGCCATTTGAAAAGTTATTAAAACACCTTAAGAATTCCCCAATGTATAAATTCTCAGATGAAAAGGAACGTCACATTTTTAACGAGGTAAAAAACTTAGCTTTTGGATCTTTTCTTAATTTCAACCCTAAGAAATTGATACAATATACATCAAAAACAGATCTAAAAAATTTAAAAGAACTTTCGTCTAATAAAGACCTTCTGATAACTAGACCTGATAAAGGAGTTGGTATTGTTATTATGGACAGAAACAACTATATTAATACGATGCATGAACTCCTTTCTGAAAATATAAAATTTAGCATCATATCAAGTAATTGCCTTAAACTAATTCATCTAGTTGAAGACAAACTTAATAGACTCCTAAGAAAATTAAAAAACAATAATATGATTACTAATGATATCTACAATTACCTTTATTCGTCGGGCGCCAAGCCTGGGATTCTTTATGGCCTTCCTAAAGTGCATAAACTTGGTTTACCCATTCGTCCAATTTGATCTGCAATCGGCACTATAAATTATAATCTTTCAAAATTTTTCATATCAATTTTAGAAAACCTAACCAAAAACGATTACACGATTAAGGATACATTCTCTTTTGTTTCAGATACTTAAAAAATACCAAATGCAGATAAATACATTATGGCGAGTTTGGTATCAAAGTTTATTTAAGCATTGTGCCATAAATGAAACTCTAAGACATTATTCCA
>JABUQX010045032.1:47500-50000 GCA_015478945.1 Trachelipus rathkii | reverse complement strand
ATAATATAGTATATTATACTATATATATATTATATATATTATGATTACTATTATTATATCTTATTATAATACGTCCAGTGGGTAAAGCTAGAGGCTTACAAATATCCATCGGAGTTCTTGAGAGAATTGGAACCGGGCAAAATTCATAAATCTGTGTAAGCATGAGTCAGTTGAAAAATAGAAGGAAATAGGAAAACCATAAGGGGAATGTTTTCAGACTTTACCAATGAAGTACATGTAATATTAAGCATAGCAGTTAAGTCTAGGTCGAAAGTTGCGCGGAGAAAGGGTGGGACTTTTCTGAATACGAGTCGAAGGACTCTCTCAAAGAGGAGGAATGTCTGAAGTAGAATTAGAAGCAAAGATTTCAATGTAAATGTCAGCATTAGCGGAAGGCAAGAGCCTCGATGCCTTTGGTGAACAAGTCGATGGCTAGAAGATTGGAGAGAGTTGTCTAGAGTAAGGAGAGTTTAAGAGAGGTTGACAAAGCCATATAAGATACCCTTTGTTATCAAGCTAGGCCATTGGAGAAGCCACCACAGTATTGATTCTACTGCTACGACATATATATTATATATATATAATTATTATTATATATTATATTTATATAATAATTTATTATATATATATATATATTATTATAGTATATAGTAAATATTATATATATATATATATATTATTATAGATTTTATATATATATATATATATATATATATATATATAAATTATAAATATATATTATAAAATATATATATATATATATATATATGAATACTATTAATATATATATATTAATATATAATTAATTATATATATATATATTATAACTAATATATATATATATATTATACATATATTATATATATAATATATATATATATATATTATATTTAATATAATATGATACTATATATATTATATATAATAGGTAATATATAGTATTGAAGTGAGAGAGAGAGAATTTTCTATTTGCTCTTATAATAAATGTAATCTTATAAAACATCTCACTTTGATGCTTTGAAGGGTTTCGTAACGCTAGAAATAAGACCCAATTTTAAAAGTACAAATGTGACTGATATTTAATTTGAAGATTAAGTTTCTTTCATATCATTGAATCCAAAAGTAACAGATTAAGAGATAAGATATGTTTGTATATGTTTTAAAAAAAATTTAATTGATAACAAGACACTGTTTTTAGGATTTAATTTATATTAAAATTCATTTCTTTGATTAATTAATTTATTAATTCTTCAAAGTTAATTTTTTTTCTTAGTTTATATTTAATAAAATAGAAATTAATTAATTTTGTAAATTAATTATTTAATTTAGTAAATCGATTAAAATATCATTCAATATTCTTATCAGCAAAAAATTTTTTTTGCCCTTTTCATTTTCAATTTTATGGTATTATTATTTTTTTAGTTATTTCATTATACTTATATATATATATCATATATATATATTTATTATTATTATATTATATATATATAATTATATATTATACTTATATATATTATTATATATATTATATATAATATTTATTATAATATACTATATATATATATTTATATTATATATATATTTATGTATATAATATATTATAATGATAATATATATATATATATAGGTATACATACTACAAACATATTATATTATATATATATACTTATTTATTTATATATATTATATTTATAATGTATAATTTTTGTATTTAAATATTATCTATTTATATAGATATATATAGATCTATTATATTATATATATATATATATATATATTATTATATATAATATATTATATATATATATTATATAATATATATACTATATCATATATCATATATATATGTATATTATTATATATAAATATATTTGTATATATTACAGAGCTTCCATTTATCTTGTTCAGACCAAACGTTCCATCGGGTTTACGAATTTTTACAAAACAATTCCGAACGGAGAATTCATTAGAACTTTGGTTGGATCTGGAATTTAGACGGCAGGTCAATGAAGAAGGAACTTTTTCAGATCAGAATAGGAAAACAAATCGTGGCACGTGGATAAATTTATAACGCGTCTAATCTTTCAGTTTTGAGGGAGGAGAGAAGGAATTTGTTTGAAGTTCTATAAAATGCTGTCGCGATGAAGTAGAACGTATGCAGGAAGGAAAAAACATTATTACAACATACGCGCGCGCATCACGCACACACTACACGCACACACAACAACACAACACACAACAACACACCACACACACACACACAACACACAACACACACACCTTACAGACACCTGTATAAGTATTTTGAAATCTAAAACATTTTTTAATTAATTTTTCATTGGAGTATTACAGGAATCTATATTTATATTGTAATATTTATGAAAATAATTGTTCCTATATATATATTATATATATATATATATATATATATATATATATATATTATATATATTATATATATATATATATATTTATATATATTTAATATATATATATATAT
>JABUQX010045032.1:17500-32500 GCA_015478945.1 Trachelipus rathkii | reverse complement strand
TCAATAGCTTTTTTATTGCTCTTCATTATTTTTCCTTTGTCTTTTTTGGCACTCACTATAAAAATGTCTCTCATTCTCTCAATATCTGCCTGCAAAGTGCTTAAGATAGACCTGCGCTACACCACCTTAGTATTGAACATTCTATAGACTTTCAATCCCCCTTCACTTTGCAATTGCATAATTATAGTATTATGAAAATAAAGTCTTAATAAAACACTAAATTATTTATTTAATCTTTAATGTTCGACAAACATCAACATTTCCCTATTTTCGGAAAATTTGTTAACTCTACTGAACCCTTTCGATGAAACAAAATAAAAGAAATATAAAAAAAAAATTTCCCTTTTACAATTAAAACTAAATGTAAGCTCAATTTTACTCTGTCATTTTATTTAAAACTATTTGTAAAAACTTATATTTATTGTTCTCTGAGCTATGAGAATGAGAAATGTTATTTTATTCTTTCTTTCGAAAACAAAAGTTTTTTTTTTTGTGAAATCACACTTTTTCCTTCCACTAAACTCAACTGTATTGTAAACTGTATTTTTACATTTCTTTCTTTCTTGACCTTTCTTTATTTTTTCAAGCTTTACAGAAAACTTTCTTTCTGTGAAATGTACTTTTCTCTCTTTCTTTCTTTTTTAACCATTTAGGTAGGAGTTTCTTTTTAGGAAATTTGTGCATTCTCTGAACAACTTTTTAAAAAGACAATTCTTTTTTTATGGACTTTGTCTTTACTTTCTTTAAAACCTTTTCTAGACTTTTTAAAAGACAACTTTCTTTTGCTTTCATTTATTGAGTTATTCTCTCCTGATACCATCTTATATCTGAACACTTTGCCTTTATTTTATTTAAAAATAATTTAACGCTTATTCTCTTTTAAAGGCAAAATTTTTCTTTCTTTATATAAACTATGTAAACTCACCTTTAATTGTTTTCACTCATTTTGTGAGAGACTATCTTTATGAGTTTTCTCTTTACTTTCAGGAACCTCAAATTTTTCATTCATAATTTTCCTTGTATTTTAAAGAGATTTCTCTGTTTAAGTTTCGACAATAGAAGCAGTTGACATGTCTTTCTTTAAATCTTTCCTAGGCAGCTCTTGTGAATTACTTTCAAAATTCACGTTTATGTACGCATTCTCTATTTTCACTTCGTTAAAATCCGTACCACTATTTTTGCTGGTTAAAACTTCATTTTTGGAAAGCATACTCACTTTCATATCTTCCGCCTCTACGCCTCTATAGATGCCGTTGAAGATAACCATCGTTCATTTTTTAAAGCTATCAATAATGATGTTCCTTAGGGTTCTCTCTTCTACTCACATCTCATTTATTCCATTACATAAATAATAATCTATTCATCTTCTATATGATGAATACGATATGCACTTTAATGCTGACGACTACTTCTTTATTGAGAGATGTCCCTATAAACCGTAAACACTTAATGCTAAAATGACCTCTGACCTTTGTAGCATTTTTAGTTTGGGAAAAGAACATTGTTATTTTGAAAGCCTTAAAACCCCAGTTTGTTTATCTTTCCAAAAGACAATCTTTAATGCAATAACAACACCTTCGAAACATATTACTCATACCATCTTCTATTCTTAATCTTGAAGATTTATTTCCTCATTATTTTTCTTGGGAGGAACACATTGTTCCTCTCCCTAAACAAGCTTTTAAGAGGTTGGTCGTTCTGAAGCACCTTCAGAACTTCTTAACACCATCCTAGTTTCTTTCTCTGAAAAGGGGCGTTGTTCGCTCATGTTTGGGGCACGCATCGTATATCTGGATTAGTTACATACATACGCTTTGTAAAGGTAGATAAAATCTAGGATTTTTTGACATATCAATTTTCCTGTTCTAATTGACTCTCTTCAATATTATTCTTGTCATGGAACTGTTGTTTTACTCTCCAAATGCTATCTTTATCATAGTCGACGCTGGTCTCCTCAACTCTCTATAGTCTTATACTTTCTTTGAGAACTCGTACGCCTAGTTTCTTTGCTCAGTCTCAACCGTCTTCTATCCAACTATCTAAGCCCAGATTTATCCTCTATTCTCATGTATTTAACGAGGTTCCATAGAGGTAAGTGATGTCCAGCATTCTCATGTATTTTAATGAAAAGTGCTCCGCATTTTTGCTATTTTCACTATTTCCCTTCGCCTACACACTTTCACTTTCTATTACCGAGGCGGCTTACAGGGTAAGATAAGATCTACAGGGTAGTTTGAGGCCACTATGGTTTACGTCTTCTTATTGAGATACGTGAAATGGAATAGTGGACATTCATATTGTAATAACGGTGGAGGTGCAGTAATGTAGGTGATAGAACAATTATGTTCTTAATGATAAGTTATTTGTTTCTATTTATTTTTCAACTATAATATATCCGATTGTACAAAGAGTAGTGACGGAGATAAAAGAGATCTCGCTATTGTCCTGGGGACAAGCTTAACAAATATGAGTTTACATAAGCAGATTGTGTGACGGTGAAACCAAGCACTCCGTTTAAAAAAGTGCGTGATATCAAGCCGGGATCAAAAATAATTATATATAGGACTTTCTATTAATCTGAGTATTGAGGATTATGATCAGCTAATTAATAATTGAGTGAAATTGAAATATAAATTATAATTCCGACGAGTCATCTAATTCCCCGGGGCCTTCAAAATAAACGCTTATGGCCAGTAGAGGTTCTCGTTGATTTGCCAATCACATCCCCTGTCGGGTTTTATGTATGCAGGCCAAACACATATATCAATACATCGAGACCTATTTTTATAATGTTAAGGATAAATGTTGACAGGGTAGACATAAGGTCTTGGTAATAGAGGAATATGAGTAGAATGACATTTTATATTACCTTAGCACTTAAGACATAATCAAAAAATGAAACATTTTAGGCTTATTCCATTTTTTAAGGAAATGTCAAATGGGAAATCGATTTATACTAATGATTTACTTATAGATTCAATCAAATAATTAAGTAATTAAAAAATTATAAATCAGAAACAAACAAATTTACAATTGTAAATATTATTTAATTGCGAGTCATGAACTCAACTCCTTTCTTTCACTCTAGCATTCAATTATATGCTCTTCTATATCCTAAGCGGTAAAAAAAAACTGTTTGACCATTTTGCTCACCGTTTCTTTCCTATAGGAGCTAAGGCCATCGTCCCTGTATTTAATGCCATTTCTGCTATCGCGAAAATAAATAAAAGGTTTATAATTTTCGACCCTATATTTAGCCGTGAAAATTATCAAGTTATAAAAATAAGAAACATAATGACCCAATAATGGGCATGAGATTTTTTGAAAAAATATAAAACAATAAATATACAAAAATCGAGAACTACTCAGTCGATTGATAGATGGGGAGGTCAAGTAACTACTTAGACAGAAATCACGTGAGCCTTTCATCCTGAAAGGCTTTTATAATAAAGAGCTGGCAAATACCTATCTACGTATAAAGTGGATGTAATAGGGCCCTCCCGTCTTCTCCGATCCTTTAGAATTCCTCACAAGCTCCTACAGCACAAACTAGAGCAGAATTATTGACAATCTTCGTGACCACAAGATAGTTGTAAAAGCCAGATCCTCACACTTATACACCATGGTCGCTTATAACTCACAGTTCAGTGTCCTAGAGAAGTTCTGGCAGGCCGTTGTGATAAATGTAATTCGGGAGCATATTTAATAGAGTGCAGTACCTGGGTACAATAGTTTTTAGGTAGGCTCTGAGGGAAGTGGAGAAGGACTGCATCTTCCATGATACGAACATATCACCACGCTCGTGTAAACGGAGGTGTAAATAGCCTAAATGGTACTCCCGCCTGATATAGACGAGCCTCAGCTAACACACGAAAACTTTGGACTAATATTATCTGGAGCTTACTATCAGCTGCACTATTGTAATACGCACATTTCGGCTCAATTGTAGTCGTACCACGAGATAAATCGGCCATCCGCTAGTTTCTTGAGAATTTTGAATTGTTATTAGTAACCTGAAATCACTCTATATATCAAACCGCCGGGCCTCATGGATTTTGTGGAGTTTTTCAGGTACTCTTTTACGAGAGAGTGGCGATTTTTAGTTGTGGTGGGTATACTGCCGGATTAACTCAAGCAATTTAACCTTTACCCTATAAAGCAAAGATAATAAAAGCCTTTCCCAGGCTGCTCCTCTTAAACCGGGATACAGAAAGGTACTATCACCACGAAAACGTCCGTGCTCGCAGGATTCGCGTTTTAAACGAACGCTCACTACATTATCCGGAGTGAAATAGAGGGAAGACGGCGTTGAATATCCGTCGCCTAAATATATATATACCTATTATACTACATCTTGGATGTGTGTCCTCCTCTCAGACTGGACAGCACCTACTCTCTACACATCTTGGTGTGCGAGCAAAGGCTTGAGATTTTTCTACCGATCTCGAGACGTTGTATTTGCAACTTTCAGACATCTACCTCGCTTCTATAACGAAGTGATTAGACTAGCGATCTCGAACTATAATCCCATGACACGTGGGGATTATCGAGGCCGTAAGAGGATAAAAATCAACGGAGCAGATACAAATTGACTACAACACCGCATAAAACCCGCAAAAACTAATAATTTAAAAGGAATTAAGCCGCAAGCTTATGAGTAGGTGAGGTAAATAATCAAGCGATTCTTCGTTCCTACATTAAAACGTGTGGCAAGTATGATCTTCTACAAACCATTACCTCCCACTTACCGCTCCCAACTCCTATATCCTCCGATATTTAAGGGAAAGAGAATATTCACTGGGGGATCGACTCAACATGGGACCCTTCCAGAGAGTATCACTTTAGAAGATTCAGCAAAGACATTTCATACGACGCGCCAATTTCGTACACTCGACTATATTCCGCGATGTTAAGCTCATCTGTTCCCTCCTCATTTTCTTTGCGAAACACTTTTATCCATGATAAGCAATAGCTCCAAAGGGATCAGCGGATTGCGAAAGTAGACAAGAGAGTCCCTAGGCGAGCGTCGAACAGTCGCGTCCGACACACCTTATCAAGCATCTATTGGTTCGTCACACCTCAAACGGGGCGCACAAGGAGGAGAGCCTTGGCTCAATCGCTCTAAACACGGTTATTATATATTTAGTAATTTTTGATAGTAGCCGCTCACTGGAACGGACTTATGAATGATTAGTAAACTGTACGTTGTGCTTCTGACGACAGTTCTGAAATGCTATGGATAACCTTCGTACGCTATAATCGACTTTAAAATCCAAGCCAAGTAATATTGTACTCTGTTACGCTGCAGAGAGGAAATAGTCCGACGATTAACAAAGAAAACTTACATGACTAATAAATGTATATAAAACACTACTTCAGGAGCAAGGTTGGTGTATATCTATCTATGTTATATTTGGAATCTTCATGGTGCAGATGCTCACTAAAAATGGAGCAGTGAAAATGTCTGGATAAGCCCGGTGTCGCGCCGTAGAGTCAAGTCATCATATTGGGACACGCATTTCTTTTATATTGAGTCATTTTCTCTGAGTGCGAAAGGAGTGCGAGCACATTTAACAGGCTTTCCTCGATTTAGGGGTTAGGAAAGGAAATTACTTTATATTAATAATTAATAATCCTCGCAAACGCTTTAGACTTGATTGAAAAGCGAACTCCGGCGGCTCTTGTATCAGGGGATATTTGTGGCCAAAGTAATTCTAGAAAACAGGAGGGGGAGGAGCTTAAGGTGAGGCCAGCTGCTTGTCTATGAGCCTGTAATTGGTTCCACGTCCCCACAGACAACCGATAAAGTCTAAGCCCAGAAGCGCGTGTGTATGAAGAACATACAATATATAGGAGGTAGTCCAAATCCACAAGGTCGTTCTACCCGGCTGACAGCTCGTATTACTTAGCTCTCTAGGAGGTCCTGTCTGGCTCAGCTTGTTTAATAAAGAGGCCGATTTGCACAGCCACAGGATGTAGCCACCGTGCCCATACATAAATCGCATGAAGGACCGACGTTAGGAACCTTTAAATGACATAAGCGCACATCTCTTGAATATTTTCTCAATGCGGAAACATCCTGACCATGTATACCGAGACAGAAGTATAGTGCGAAAAGGGGTGAGTGATCATAGGAGAGGAGGAATTGATTAGGAGTGAGCAATTAGGAAAGAAAAGCACTATAAGTAGTAACAGTCATGTATATTAGGAAAGAATAACTGTAATTGAGGTAGATGAATTAAGGAGACATGGTATTTAGCACTCTATAAGACACTAGTGGAATAGTACATATGCATCTCTGTGCACATTGAAACGAAGAAATGATTCTCACATTTAGTATGCTGATCTTCAGGCGCATTAATAGGAGAAGGAATTATATATATAGTAGGAGAGGTTAAAGAAGTAAAGGAAAAAAGGGAATGATAACATTTTATAAAATCGCTTTGTTAAAGATTAGGTCAGTAAAGAAAGCTAAGTTTAACTGCTACTCTGAACATAACTTCGATACCAAAGGATCTTGTTCTGTGTTTCATTGTGAAAAACGCTTTTACTCAGTTATATGTTGAACATATATTGATCCTAACAGTTGTACTCCCGAAGTTGAATAATTTCGCACTCCCCAGTTTTGCCATCGCACGCGCTCCGGTCACGAAAATGTACCACTTGGAAGGACCTGACCGCGATAAAATTCGATAAGACCTCATAAACTTGTTTATCATTATCTCAAGGCGGTCCGATTTTGGTATGTGCGAGTAGTAAATATACTATCGAGAGTAGAGTTTAGTTGAGGATTCAGTACAGAGGCAATCTGTGTATCTAATGTGAGGTGTCCAAAACTTGGGCCGGGATCAATCCCATTTTGGGCGCGAGTAAAACAGAAAAGTTGTCCTATAAGTTTCGAGTAGCGCTCTGAATTATATCCTGAGTTAGGTTAGTTATAGCTCCTAGTGTCGCGAAGGCTAAGGTGAAATCATAAGCAATCATTTTAAGCGCCATGTATAGCAATCGATTTATTCCTCTCTATATATTGTGTCGGGCTGGTTGCACCACTTTAAGGTCGGACTATTTATCGGACCTAAGACAAAGACATAAAGATGAATCCAATCCGTTCCAGCACTTAGGTTCCGGGTAGGGGATTCTACGGACTCCCGAGAGAAAAAAGGCTCGTCTCTTTAAGCGTCGTATGCGAGCTAATGTCGACTCAATTCTCGTTGACACAATACTACCCGGACAGTTGCCCACTGTGGATTGTCTCTTAAGGAGATATCACCGTTTCGAGTTATCACGGTAGCACCTTTAAGCCATGTCAAACCATGAATTTTTATACGCTTTGAGCATCGTTGTTCATCGATAGTTGGTGAGACGATATACCTCATCAACTACATCCGTACATTACTCCTTTGTAAACGCAGTATAAATCGGGTAGTCGTTGTGGCATCAGATGTGTCTAAACGGCTATAAGAGATATTAAGCCGCTCTCGCGTGCGCAACCGCTGAGAACCAAGAACCTGGTAGAGCGTCTGCCCGTGGGCGTTATGGACTAGCCCGCTCTTTGGCTGTCTTTAATCGCATGAAGTCGCCTCTCAGGAAAAAGGTGGGTTATTTCGATTATTTAGATTTACAGAGTGTAAATTTCCAGTCTCGTTACTGAGGAACCTTAACTAATTTTGCGCGTTGCAAAATTCATACGCGCACTGGAGTCTGTTTCGAGTATGCTAATTAATAGAGCTTCTAGAATCTTTAAGCATGACCGTAATCTAAGCATACCGAAGATGAAGTAGAATAAACGAATATAAATCGGAGAACACCCACCTGTGCAGACAATTAACTTTGCGAACACATATCGAGTGAGAAATATGAGGCGTCATTTCTGCTAGCTAATTGCCTGGAGAAATCTGATACAAGACCCTCGTTATCGTACCGATTGGATGAAGAGCTAATCAATCCGATTGTTAGGAGATCACCTTATCGCGCGCGTCCCGGTGCGTTTCGTTGATACCGTGTAGCCGCGAGACTATCCGTGGTTAACAATATATTATAATGTATGCTAGTTTTAGAATCGTGATCACATGTTAAGCATCGTCACGGGGAGATAGGATGGAGAGCTACCGGTTGGCGCGAGTCGACGGTATGTATAATGAGACTGTTATACTAGAGTCTCTCCGCAGGTGCTTGCAAATCTATATGCAAGACTGATCCGAGTCCATTATTACGACTAGCGCGGGATGAGCCTAACGATGGGATGGGACCAGGTGCCGTCAAAATATTCTGGATAGAGTACGAGACCGTTATGTGGAATTAATACGTAGATACAAATCTCCGACGATTGTTAAAAAAGATAACGTTTGGATGCCTGGCGGGTGAGCCGGCGGTTGTAAGTAATACCTCATATATTTATTGTATAAAAGATTGCAATTATTTGTACCGTATAATCTTGATTAGTAAAATGTTACCTCACCGACTTTGCAATAAAGTACCACTTTTCTATTCCGTATTGAACTACTGAGTTCATGTAAAATATGAGAGAAGTGTTCCATAGGCGACATTGTATGGGAATTACCCTAACAAATAATAAGCTTGTTGTTCTTGTATGACTCTGTTGTGAGAGCTAAAAGTGTTCTGGTCGAAATGATAAACGAAGAGGTACGAAACAAGGGCTATAAAAGCCATGAGTTAGAGCTAATTGAGATGGTAAGTATTACTGCACGGCATACACAAAGGGTGACAAGCTTGTGAGAGCTACATTCTGCTACGATCCTCATGTGTACACCTCGTTGGCCTGGTGACTCTCCTATGAACAATGTAACTAAAGGGGTATCATAGGAGAAGGTCTGTTTTCAGTGGTGCACAAGGAGAAAGAGAGATGATGGAGAAGGCGAGGTGCTAGAAAGCCGTCCTATCTTCCGCGTGTAGAGTTGGTTTATAGACTTACGAGATGCGAGAAGGGGTTAGCCCTTGCTTCGTGGTGAAGAATTCAATTATAGGCCATTATACACTTAAGTTGTGATTTTAGAAATTATATAGATGTACAAATTAGTAGATCTCTAACCGATTTGTAGAAGTGTTTTATTATATATAATCCCTAATATTTAAAAATTGTGTGTAACACCTTTCTGTGAAATTCGTATCTGCAGTAGTGAGAGGGAACTAATGCTAAGTAAATAGTAGTCACGGTTTGGAACGTAGATTGATAAGGCGTCGTCAAGTATACATTCTAAGATTATTAAGTCGGACTTCATACAGAAGTGGAGCGGCTGAGTATATTTGCCTTCTACATATATATATAACATTGAGGTAGTATAGACCAAATATGGGTCGTAAAATTTAAAATCAGCTTTTAAAATTTTATATCTCACTATAATATATTATATTTAGGTCTTTCCTTCATATGTTATATATACTTTACACTGACAGTAACAACTATCATATAATAGTCAATATAAATGGATACGTTCGTAATGATGAATGGTATATTCATGCTCTACACGTCTATTAATCTATATGTATTAACGTTAACCTATTCATACTAGATTTAACTGTAGTTATTTGTAACAATTAAAAGTTGATCATTACGTATTGTTTAATACGTAATCGTAAGGAGAAGGTCTTTTATATAAAGTGAATGGAGTTTAAGCGTCCTATACGTATAGTCTCAGGTTTATATATATACTATATATGGTAGTATAAGGGCAATGCAGCAGGTAAGATACTATCGTTTTATGAACTACGGTACTAAGTATCTACTATATTGTTTTAGTAATAATTTAATATTATATATATAATATAATAAGACATAAATTAATTCAGCCTGAATGATTGGGTAGACCCGAGTCACTAGGGCTGGACTTATTTCTCGCCGGACTGTGGTGAGAGTCTAGCCGGTGGGTATTGAGCTAGAGGATGTGATCGATTAGAAGAATATGGGACCGGCTTATACTGGCGAGCTAGACGAGGAATACCGCATGTATACTTATTTGTTTGAGTCTACCTGTTTGCTGTTGAAATAGCCATCTCTGGCCTTCTCAACGTTGAGAGACTAGAGGTGCGAAGTCGAACTCAATCCCAGTTTTGGCCATCTCCGTCACCTCGAATTAGAGAGTATATCATACCACCATTGTGAGCATGTGGGCAAATTAATAACCCCCTCATAAACGCCTCCTAGCCAATTCCATAAAAATCAATTAATATTGCACATCTTCTTCCCTAAAAGACATATCTTTGGCCTGCATCACACATTTTTCTCGCACCCTCCAGGCCTTCCTTTCTGCTGCATTGAATCCCTTTCTCTTTTTCGGTGCTCAAATCAGAATCTCGATACGAAATTTTCACCATACCACTGATCAATATTAATCCGCATACACCAACTGGATATCAATCCCTATACCTTTCGTCATGATCCACCATCTCAAACATGTGCTCTTTGATTTATTTTTCTCTCGTTTAACCATATTTTCTTCATCAGCACATTACAATCTCTTATATTAACCGTTCATTCCTCTTTTACATTCTTCTCACATACACTTACACGCCTATCTAAGATTGTCCCATATATGATGCAACTATTGAGTATACTTGAAGAAATCTTATACTACTATTCCATAAACCAATAATGATCTCACTACTATAACCTAATTCTTAGTAGAGGTAAAACATATTCACTCGTATACAATTGAGAAAGCCCTAGCTCACTCAAGACTTGTCACTTTACATTCATACACAACGAATAATTGCCACCCAATACAATTACTGTCATCACAATTTTCTACTACATACTTTGCATTCATTCCGGTTCCTTTTCTAATCACAATATATAGTCCTTAATATATTATAACTCAGTAACACTTTGTTCAAGCTGCTATACATCTTAACATAAATATTTTAATTATCATCAGTAGAAAACTTCTCACTTCATACTTCAATAATTAACACACACAACCTTATTATACTATTATCTGGCGTTTTACTTCAAAACCCATCCTTATTTACCAACACAATGCCAATCTCTCTAACAAACTCCTCCATACGTGCTCTCTGAGATTCGCCACTATACAAAGATAACATAAAACTATATATATCTAAGCTAAGGTGTCATTATTGTATATCAAGATAGACATAATAAATATATGCGGGAGTCAATATTACGCGATTACGGTAATAGCGTTAGGTTTAACTAGATGAATTATAATCCGTAATATACCTCACTAATTCAATATATAGGTATAAGTATAGACGGCTAATATAACAATAACTTATACAATTAATTTATTATACAATATAATATTAAAACTATATATCATTTATATTCATCCGCTAAATAATTAATTTACCTATTTACTTGCCCTACCTACAATTAGCATTTAATAAGATATTATATCATCATATTTTCGACTTATTAAATTATATTTATTTATCGTCATATATTTTTTAACTATGGGTAGGTCTACTAGTATATACTATAAGGCCACTTTTAAAGAGAGATATTATCATTATATAATATAGAGGTTTGTTATGATTGCATCGGAGATTAAATGATCCAGAAGTAGTAATTATAACGATTACCGAGTAATGAAATATCTATTTCTGTTAATAGTAGTTATAATAAGATGAGGCCGAGTTAGTAAGTTCTCTAATGCTCTACCTACTTCCGACTCTTTATTCTCAGAATGATTACCTAACTACACACGTCTAATTCATATTCTCATAGTGCATTACTTCTTATTATCGTATTACCTCCAAAGTATTACTATAACTAAAATTGAATAACCTATTCTATATTACTATATATCTTATAGTCTTATAAATTACTATAAACTATATATCTCTACTACGTTACATATTCATTAATATCTTAATATAACTCTTTAATAGTAAGACTAATATGAGTAATCAGATATAACATAATCATGCTAATGTGTAATTCATCGTCATTAGACTAAATGAATAGTATACTAGGCTAAACGCGCTAGCATATTACGCAGTATCCTACTACTTATATTAGGTATACTATTAATAAGTCACTGCACTCCATTTATAATTACAGAGATGATTTATCTCTATTATTAAAATTTACATTCATATGTATATTCATATTCAAATCTCGTTTTCATGTTCACTTGGATTTTTTATTTGAAAAACATTATTACACTATACTTATAATATATATATATAATACTATATATTATATATATATATGTTTTTTATCTAATTCCAATATATTTAATTATTATTATTACATTATTATATAATTATACTATATATTTATTAATTTATTTACTATAATATATTATATTTATAGTAATATATATATACTTATATATATATATTACTTATATATATATATGTAGATAATGATATATAACTAAGTATAGGTGGGGTATATATTATAGATATATAATATAGTTATATATAGGGATATTATATATATAAATATAGGGTATATATATATATCTATTATATATATTAATTAAGTATGTCTTTAACAAAAGTATCTTTTCATTTTAGCTTTTAATTTCCTAAATTTTTATGCCACTGTATTTTAATTTTCAGGCGAAGTTTTCAATCTCTTTCTCGCACGTCGCTACAGATGACAGCATTAAAAGCCTCGATCTTATATTCAACATTTTAACAAATTTCGGAGACTTAAATCTACTTAAATGGGAGTAATATAATAATAATAATAATAATATAATAATAATAATAATAATAATAATAATAAAATACATTGATAATATAATTAATTAAAGATTGGACTAATAACAATAAAAAAAATGTAATATAATAATAATAACTGAATATTATAATAATATATAATAGATTAATATTATAAATAAAATCAATAATAATAATAATAATATAATTTTTACCATTCATTATCAAGTTAAAATATAAAATAAAGCTTTCAAATTCAAATCAAATAAAAAAAAATAAGTTACATTAGAATATGCCTCATATAGGAGAGTAATAATTAAAGTATAATAAATAATAACCCATGTTATAATCAAAATCAGTAAGGACCAATAAAATCCCTTAGCGAGTTCTTAATGATTGCAAGTGCCTGTGTTTTCTCGAAGATGACGTGGCAATGAGTCCCAGAACAAAGTACAAAGCTTTATTAATACAAAAATTTAGGTTAACCCGAGTCCTCGAGAACGGATGCCCCAGGAGGTTCAAATTTCGAGTATTATAATTATGTATCCAATTTAGGCTTACCAAATAATTATAAAATAATGCGTCTTTATTCAGCAAATTATATGAATAGATTAAGCTTAAACTTGTACAAATGGCGAAGAGACATACCTTGCTCAGCAAATAATTAAGCTGTTTGAACAGTATCATTGGAGCTAATATTTCTCAATAAGTTATTTTGCGCAACCATAATTGGCCTCAGAGAATTTTCACTTGATACACCCCAAGCCAAGTGAATGTTCGAGAATGGATAAATAAGGGAATAAATACAGAGAAGTTAAAACCTTGGATGAAGCTAAATTTTTTCAGAGCAAATAGGATACCATCGTTCCAACCAATTTTCTTACACAAACAATAGTGATATATTTTCATCAAACTTTAAATTATGTTGCAAAATGATGCCTATATATAACATTTAAATGTAGGTTAACTCTTACAATAGGAGAGAGTGAGAAGATTTTACCTTTCGGTTTTGCTAAATTCAAATACAATTTATTAGCACAAGTCTAACTGAAAAATTTTCGTAGCTCGTCATTTATAACATTCTGAAAATAATCTAAATCTCTGCCCAAAAAGTATATAACTGTGTCATCTGCATATAAGGACAGTTTTATATTAGAAATAGTTCTCATTAGATCGGTAATATATATTTTGAAAAATAAAGGTCCTAGGCATGATCCTGGGGTACACCCGGCTCCACCACTTTGTGACCCGACAGTAGACAATTCACTTGGAAATATTGTCCCTTGTTATTGAAGTAAGACCTAACATAGTCAAGGCAAATACCTCTAATACTATCATATCTGTCTAATTTGACAATAAATTTATTTATGCCGATTGTGTCGAATGCTTTAGAATAATCCAGAAAGACAACAACAGTGTGTTTCTTCCGAGGCAAGTTCTCTCTGAAATCTAGCAAAATTGGTAAAACTCCATCTTGAATGCCCAATTAAAACTAAACTATTTTGGATAAATAAAAGAATTTCTAATAAAGTAATTAGTAAACCTGATATATATATATAAGCTTCTCAAATATCCTAGTTATTGTAGAAAGAATTGAAATAGATTTAAAGTTTAAAAGTCTTTCGCGAACTCTAGTTTTGTGAAGTAGCACAACTCGTTCTATCTATAAAAATCGGGGAATATTCTACTTGATATACATCTGTTAAAAAGTAAAGAGAATTTCCCCAGTTCACCTGAAACCATTTTTAAAATTCTATCGAGAAGAACTGAAGAAGTATGGAAGATTTTATCTTTTAATTTATTTATAATTTCCTAATAAATGCGAAGGAGTTTTGTTGAGGATATATATATTATTTATGAATATATTTGGTATGTTAGGGACTGCAGTTCTCAAGCTTGAGGTAACGTTCAAAAAATAATCTTTAAAAGATTCTGCAATATCAACATTATTAAAAAGATTTTCCTAACCTTTAATTATGCAATCAATTTCCGATTTCCTTTCATTCCATAAAATACCATTGATAACTATTGACATTTTAGGGTGCATTTTTTTTAATAATTACTCTTCCTCTGATAATAAAGCTCCCTTGAAAGTCTCAATGCAGAAGTAAGTAGATTTCTGATTAACTTTAAATAGTCAAAGATATTAATATCATTTTATGAAGCTTAAAAAGTTTTTTTTCTAATGTATAACAACAGCATATGGATAATCCACAAACTGTCAAATGATCGTTGGTTGACCTTTCTGTCAACAATGGGGAAGAGCTACTACCATCAAATCCTCC
Source organism: Trachelipus rathkii (assembly GCA_015478945.1). Lineage (NCBI taxonomy): Eukaryota > Metazoa > Arthropoda > Malacostraca > Isopoda > Trachelipodidae > Trachelipus > Trachelipus rathkii. The sequence continues at coordinate 17,567 of JABUQX010045032.1, read as the reverse complement.
AACACCAGATTAAATCCCGCAAGCACTTCGTCAATGTTTCCAGTACTTAATCCCTCGAAAACATTTT
>JABUQX010045032.1:0-15000 GCA_015478945.1 Trachelipus rathkii | reverse complement strand
TATATATATTATATATATAATATTATAAGGTTATAGAAAAAGGTTATATTTATTATATAATATATAATATATTATTATATATATATAATATATATTATATATTATATATATATATAATTTAATTTATATTATATATAACTATATATATATATTATTTTATTATTATTATATATATAATATATATTATATATTATATATAATATTATATATATATTATATATTTATATGTAATTATAATATTATATTATATATATATATAAAAAATTATTTAATTTTCTGTTCTTTGTTTATAACACATTATTATTATGCAAGTAATGTTTATTTTTTTAATTATCTAATTAATAAATTTATGAAATAATGAAATTCAAAATTATGCTTTTCTTTTAAACCATTGGCGGTATTGCATATTTCGATTAACGCAGATTTAATGATGCTGATTTTCCAAAATTCTGATTCAGAATGTGTTAAGAGGATGAAAGTGGTTCTTCAGAACTTGTAAGTGTAACTTTGGAAGAAGATAATTCTACAGGCACCATATAAACCAGAAGAAGCTACAATAACTCCCCTGAAAAAGTATTTTCCCAACATTTATATACCAGCTCAATGGAAAGATGCAGTTCTGGTGGTAATGAAACATTTACCATTCAAGAAAGTTGAAATGAAAAGTGACAATTTTGAGTCAACCAAAACAGAATAACATTGTAAGAACATTGAGGAAAGGTAGAAACAAATGGTACAAAAATAAATTTGAAAAGAACCTAATTTTTCTATTTCTGTTCTTCTGTTTCATAACACAATTATTAAAGAAGGCTTATTTCTTCGCCTTCACCTTTGCTACATTCTGTTTCGTTATGTCCTCTTCTTTTATTCAATCTTTTAAAACGTGAAATGCCACTGCTCATCCTATTTAAATCTATTAAATAGTGGGATGTGTTTTCCTTTATGGTCCTGGTTTTATCTCTAACTCTCTTGTCACGTGTTATGAAACCTCTCTCTATTGCATACATAATTACTCCGTAATGCCGACGAGATTCACCCTTCATTACTCCCCTCAGTTTGATAGACATTCTTTTCAACAACAATTAGCTCACGCCAGAAGGGCACCTTGGCATCACTAGCATCTGATCTTGCTACGAATCTTCTTTGGGCATGAGAACAAGGTTTTCTTTCAATTACTCAAAGCTCAGCCTCCATCATCTTTCCACCCACATAAGATTCACACAGCTTATAATATCTTCTTGAAAATCAGTGCTACCTCAAACCTTCTTGTCTGTCCTTAATTATTCCTTGGTGTTCATTTTTAGTGACCGTTAGACATGCGAAGTTTCATCCATTACTTCTCTTTTTAAATCAAGTTTAAAGTTGGGTTGTTATCTGATTGTATTCAATGTGCTTCATACAATTTTGGTACGGTTATCTGTTATTTTATTTCTACTTGATAACTATAGATATGTAGTGTGGCATGCATTTGAATGCATGGCACATGATCCACTTGAACGACTGCTTCATCATAAATGGTTGAGTCTAGGCTTTCTCTTATCATCGACATAAATGGTTGCAATCACTTGCTTTATGTCATCCGTATCAAAACGGAATTTGTTCTTTCCCTGAACGCTCCCGTCAACACCATTACCCTCCCACTTGAAGAAAAGTGTTCTGCGAGTTGCTACAGCAACCCTTCACCACAGTCTCATATCTTCTTATGCATTTCCTCTCTAACTCCACCACGACTATCACAACCAGTCTAATGCTCAATCTTGATTATCCACTGGCGACAAAATCCTGGAAACATACCTTCCTATATTTATTTCCCTAAACTACCCTCTTATAAACACTCTTCCCTGCAATGCGAACTTAATAACACCCGTCACGATATCTTTAACTTTCTGATAAATTACAACGACGAAAACGAAAGCAAACATCTGTCTGCTAACTACAAGTTCAGCCGACACTACTTGTTCTCTTGCAGACAAGGTGTACAAGAATAAATTATCCTAATATACTGTATACATTAATATATACTTATATCATATACATATAATATATAGTATAACAAATTATACCCATATATATATATACTATCTATATACAATCATATCTCATCCTTTTATTTCTTCCCAAGACCTGACGAGAGTCAATGCGCGTCCTGCCGTTACCACTGCCTACAAAAGAACAACGTCAGTCAGGCACAAGCACTAACACAAGTCGAAAAAGGACACAAGCCCAAGCACTCTACCCCCGCTCTATGCCTAATTAGTGAGAACTCTCGGCACGCTCACGAAACAATCCCACCCCTAGAGCCTTACATAGCCGATCGCCAGCGGCCACCCTACTTAATCGGCATAATGTCAAGTGTCAGGGTTTCCATCCCCTGGGGCCCCAAGCGAGAACGGCCACAGACCCATTATCCTAAAACAAAACCCACCATATCCACTACCGATTGAGAAACCTGCATTATGCTCAGCCTCATTGCCAAAACATCCTCGCATTTCTACGCCTCCAACATTCCCTTTAACTGCCAACAAATCAACTCTTCTGCGCTCTCCAGCCGGGCGATTCCCAACACAGCTCACCCCCAACGTATACATCGCATTAACCAACCGTCCACTATCCATTCATCATTCTCTACATCGACCCAAACCATCTCACAGGTGATTTCATTCTCTCATTCTTCTCTCCTCTCCAGCTCTTTACCCTTACTACCTTTCTCTTACACATTCTATTTCAATCTCTGACGTACTTCGCGCCCTTGTCTTGAGCATTATCCTTCAATCTCCTCTGCGATTATCAATCTTTCGTTTTACACCCCTACCACGCCCATCCTCACAGATTCTCCCATTGCTTCATGACACATTGAACTTAGAACATTCTCTATACTCATTCTTCATTCCCAGGACCTGAATTAGCTCTCACATCTATACATGCTAACACAGATTTAATAACATAACCATCATGTAAAACCCTAGCGCACTAGCGCGTATTACATCCCCCAACGATTTAATTGTACCAGCACCTTCTGCCATTCACACCTTTCCTACTACACTCCTGAGCTTCACCATTCCCTTTTCATGTCACTATATCCAATATCTTTAAACCCTCAGACACTTTTCCACCTGCCGACAAAATCTAAACATAACTTCAATACGAGGACTGTCCCACTCAAACGATACTCTTCAATCTCTTACTACGTTTCTTTCAAACCCATCCTTGTTACACACCCTTCCTATAATCTCTCTACCAATCTCTCAAACTCCTCTACCAAATTCACCACCAAAACCAAACCATCACGCATGTTATAATAGTAAGGAGGCCCTCCACTACCTACAGAATCTCATCATTCAATATTTCTCACCCTATCTCCCCTACTTAATCTTTAAACCCCATCCATATACAAATTGAAATTACCAAGAAGACAACATATTCCATCTCAGCCTCACTCCGCCTTATTTAACATAACAAATTCACTTTGACACATTTTTTCTTACCACATTACCTTTATATCATCATACAACTTTTGAATTCTCTTATGCAAAGCCTCCACCAACATACATTATATTACTAACACCTGCCAATAGTATGACTTACCTATTACATCCTTTGATACCTGCTTGCCAACATCCAATAAAACTAAATGCACATCGTTATTCTTCTCCCTCTCATTTCCTAACTTTCATTTGTTTCAATGTAAAAAAGATTTGAATAATCCCCACACACCATCTATCCACTCCCCTAACACACCTTTGTTCTGCACCATTGGTCCTTCCGTCAGCTCGACGCACTCTCTTTCGACCTAAAATACCAGCATATATCTTCCCCTACAACACTCAATAAAACTAATTTCCTAATTTCCTAACAGTTCCCCTTATTCACCTTACCCTACTATAAGGGTACTATTACTTCTCTCCGCTCAATCCCTGGAACAATACCTCCATATAGACCGCTTTTGTTAAGCACAACTTCCAAATATCACAAATATCAATCCCCATCTCGCCTCCGTCGTTCTTGATCATTTCAACTAATTCCATCTATGCTGACAGATTTACCATTCTTCAAACTTCTCCTGCTACCCATTACCTCCTCCTTGCAATAACCTTTAAATCCCAAAAAAAAATCTTCGTCACCATCCAAATCCACACACGATTCACTCTCACCTTCTTTCACTTCTGTTAATTATGGCAGATTTCAAGTCTTCCTTCCCCACTCCCTTCCATCATTAATCAGCTTACAAAACCCATCCCTTCATTAATCAAGCAGGTTCCCCTATTCTCATTCCTTAACCTTTCGCGCTCTTCCTTTCAGAAAGAGCTTCCTATTCCTTTTTAAAGTCACATTTTAACGGATTTTGCGTGAGTCCATTACCTCTTCGTGCCTCTACGTATACACCTTTAGTATATCTTTGTTCCTCCTATATAATCCAAACATCTCATCTTTCTTTTATTGAACTTCATATAGTTTTTATAGTTACATTCAACCACGCCATACCATCTTCTTCATTTTATTATGTAACCACCTGAAAAATTTCATGCCTATAACTGACTTTAAAATGTCGTGTTTAATTACTTATTTCTTAGCTTCTGCCCTATACTTTATAGCTTAGCTGCTTTTCTAGCTGCTTCCATTTTGTGCATTCCTCCACTTCTTGATATTTCACTTCAACACACTCTTCCTCATTTGTCCCCATACTTATGGTTCCATCTCTGATCAGAATCTACGTTTTCACTGTCATGTTCCACTCACTCCTGACTTTCTGCGATGCAGATGCTACTGAAGATACTTAAATATCATCTGTCTTATCTATGTTATAACAGTTGTCACTTAACCTCTTCCCTAAGCCTACCAACTTCCTTCCGTTAAATATCACTTCTTCCAAACCCCCATAACTATAATTTTACATAGAACAACACAAAGATCTCCGTAATCCCATTCCTAATCCCCCACTGATTTAACCATCCAAAACACATACTTCAAACACTCCTTCTGCACTAACAACAATCATACTTCTTACTTCCAGATCACCATCCTACATACACCAACTCTAGAATACTATGCATTTTGGGATGTTTAAAGAAAGTATTATTACACACATACCTCTCTCTCAACATAGAAATCAGTGATCTTACTACCATTCATCTTTCTCTCGACCAAAACTCCGTTATTTCCATCTCTTTTCTATCACCTACTCCAAACCATTTAGTCCCCCAACGCACATCTAATCTAAAGCTACCTTACTCACCCAATCCCCAAAACACCATTCAGCATCTACCCAGACCAAATCAGTACTCTCTTCCACATTCCCTCAGAATGTATTCATACTCACAAACACCAAACATACCTTGACAATTTGCAACTAAATTATAACAATGAATTGAGTACTCACACACACAAGTCCAACCGGCTTTGTACCCGAAGTCACTCAATCAAACTTATCAACTTCTCTCCCCCTCTCATTCCTTTTCCACACCAGCACACACACATTCTCACACCACCTCCATCATTTCCACCGCCGTCGCCTTCATCTTATCTGTTTCAGCACAGCTCGACGAAAATCAGAATTTCCCTCCAAAAAATAAAATCACCTCTCTCTCTTCTCCTCAACATTTATTCCTCCAGCATTCTATGTACCCAAACCATTCATACAATTTCGCCGAAAGAAGAAGGCCGCGGCGATCACGACCTTCTCGAGGCAGCATTAGCATTCCTAGCAAATAAAGCGTAGTGGCAGCAACCTTCCTTAGTCTCCTTCTTACACACGCAGGACAAACGATGCGTGGGGCAATCTTTCTCCCCCCAATAAGGATAATAATAGTAGAAATGCATTAAGATGTTACCAGCAAGAGGAGGAGACCGTTAAGAGTTTGTATATAGTGGGAAATGGTTCAGTAATGTCCGTAGAGTAGTGATAAAAAAATTGAATATTAGTTAAGTATATGTATATAATATATAATATTTAACATATATATATATATATACTTTTAATATATATATATATAAGATATATATATATATATATATAGATATATATATTATATTATAAATAATATATATATTCCATTTGACTTTCGATATCACAAATATGAAAATCAATTTATTATTTGCATTCGCACCGAAACTCGGACGGATAGACATGCGAATTAGAAATGTTCGATGGAAAACTTTGTTAGCTAAATTTTTAACACCTATTTGTTGAGAGAACTGACTCAGTGCATCTCAAAGGTTATTTCAAGTTGTCATATATTAAAACGTTCACAAATTTCCCGGGGGAAAAAAAGGGGCGGGGGGGGGAAAAAATCTAGCAAATATCTAATACTTGACAGGCTCCGTACCTTGCTAGTATATTCCTCCGAAAATCAACCGTTGTGAGAGCAATTTTCATGGTATCCATTTATCCAGTGTGTTTCGGATTAATCGATATTGTTTCCCATCGCGACAAACGCAAACCGATACACTTGTTGCAATCAATATATTATTCTTCGGACAAGGAAGAATGACATCTGGTTTAAGAACGACCTCCCAGCAACAACAAGGAAAAGAAGAAGGAAAAAAGGAGAAAGAATCCCCATTCAGCTTTAAGCACGGAATCAGATATTCTTGAAACTAATAATAAAATACAGATATACACACTGAAACGAAAAATCATAAAGCATGAGATATAGTAAATTTACAGAAATTATTAGTTGTTATGATATGCTTCGCCACGTTGAAATTCTCTGTTTTGTACGGGTAGCGAAAGTATTATGGTTTATAATCGAAACAAATTACTACAGAGAATATTTGAAAAAAAAGTTATGATAGGAATTAAAACTAAAGTGTCCAGAAATACCATCTACCAAATAGTCATTCAATGTTAGCTTTCTCACCGACGAATGGCTCAGAACATCAATCAGCAGTTTCTTTGTTTTTCCACTGAGTTAGTCATGCCGAGCACAATTCATTGAGAAGCCAAAAGATTTTGTGTCGTGCTCAGAACCTCTCATCTGAACGTCAATGACAGCAGGTGAACCTATCAGTGACGTATTTAATGAAACGTTGACGAAATGGAACCTATCCCCAGCATGATGTCCACGTGTCATGAGAGATGACTGTCTAAATAACAAGAAAGAATTTCTGGCACTATATTTCTTTCTCTGACTGAACACACAATTCCGTCCAGCATCAACAATAGAAAATGTTGTGACATCTCAAACAGACACCGCAGTTTCTAACACAAAGTAGTCTCTGACAATATAGGTCTAAATTTGCGGCCACACTTATCATTCGACTCCAGCGCTCAGTAGAGACATAAGATATTAGAAAATACAGGCCAGTTCTCAAGCTCGCTAACTTTGCAGAAAATACATGCAATGCCGATGTAGTCAGAATTTATGTTAAGTTGCAGAAGAAACTTAATGAATCATCATCTATCCCAACAGATGCCAGACGAACCCTACTGGATGAATAAAATAAATGTCTGTCCCATCCAATGACAAATTCTATTCCTAACAATCGGCATGTCAGCATACTTCAATAATATTAAAAGAACGTGCTGTGATGAAATCATCAGACAATACTTGTTGTCAATCTCCTGCTAAATGAACTCGACTGAAAAGCTAAGCTGTCAATGATCCTCAAACTCATTGCGTTACGTCATTCGATATAAACATGATGAGAAAACCTAACTCACTAGAATTATTACTTCTCTACTTCGATTGTATGGTATTCGTTACATTGTGTTATATGTTCTCATACATGATGGGACATGAACATCGTCAAATGGAAAAACCTAGTGTGAGGATTTACTATCACTCGTTAATTTGATAACCTTCAAATAGGACATATCATCGTGCTAAGCGTGTTTGTCACCAAAACTAGTGTCTACATCGTTAATTTCTTGCTCCAAAAAATAACTTCTTGGTTAAATCTTCTTTCCACTCTTAGTCCACCTGGAGTTGCAATCTTTCGCAAGCCCAAAATCTACATAGGGGCATATACTATATTATATATATATATAAGGTGATACCCTATAATACGTTAAAGGTGTGATATATAGGATATAGCTAGAGTGAGTATAGCTCCCTCCGTAATCACATGCCTCACTATGCATAAAATTAATATATATATATACTATTGCTTTTTATAATTATATATATTTCATACTATATATATATATATATTAATATATATATAATATATAGTATATATATATCAAAATTCAATTTTTTCCTTCTCATTTTTTTTATTTTTGAAATTTCGGGAAGCTGGTGCGGTGCGTGCGTGCATCAAAAGAGCCGCACCATGCGCACCGCACCCGCACCACTAATTTTACGTGCTCCGCACCGACCGCACTTTATTTTTTTCTCCGCACCGCACCGCACACGCACCAGGTCGCTGAAATTTTGATGCGCACCGCACATCGCCGCACCAAATGAGCGCACCACGCACGCACCGCACCGCACCCGGTGCGTCGGCAACCCTAGCACAGACATAGAGCTTTTAAATGTCGGAGATTAAATTTCAGTATTGAGAACAAAGAATGGGAGTAAGCGTTTCACAAACAAGATATAAGAAACTAAAGATCATTAGACGAGACGCAACACACAACACTACTCGCGACAACATGACGACATTTGATTATGTCCACTAAGCAAAATATGATGTTGGAGATTACTTGCAACTGAGAGTGCGAAGTTAGTACAGAAGAGACTGTCGAAATTTATAGTGCGCGTTATTTGCCATATATGTAGCCCTAGCAACCCTTCAGAAGCCCGGCATTTGAACTTGTGAACCAGAGCCCCCCCAGATATAAGAGCACGTACTCCATTCTACTACTATTGAGAGAGACGAGAGACAAGGCACCAAATGATGCGCAAAATAAAGGGTCAAGTGAATTGAGACCACGCTACCAGAGTCAGTCTGTACAGGAACTAACTACAGCGATATGCTACACCCAAATCCGAAGAACGAAAGATGAGAGTTCTTGCAGGCACAAGATTAAAACTGAGAAAAAGAACAAAAAAAACATATCTTCTCTTTATTGAGAAAGAAAGGGATTATTAAGGCCTCTTCTGCTATCCGTTAGTTTAGTAGCTTCAATTTCTTTTTTCTTAATAATAGATATATAGGCTATTTATGAATATGTATATATCATACTAGTAATAAGGACTGCGCGAGAGAGGAGAAATCGACATCGAACGTATATAAGGAAATAGATATCGAGCTCTTTAAGTGAAACTTTAGCGAGGTGATTAAAAGAAAGAAAAATAATAATAAATAGATTACATGCCATCGCAAGGTTGCAGATTTATGCGCAAAACTCTTATCGTTTGAAGAGGTAGCAGTTGACATGACGTAAATGATTATGAAAAGACTTTCATATTGCCTCGAACAGATATGATGTAATAGAGAGATTTTTTTATAGTTACTTCAATGGGATATTGTTCACATCAACTCAATAGAAATCAGCGTCTTCACCAATCGTGAAGAAATAAATTCACTGAATTACACCCTGAGCTTACAATACACTAGCGATACCAGTCGAAACAAGGGCGCTACCTCTAGATCGACATGAACAAAAGAGTTATATCCTTGCTCCATTTTATTCTAAAAAGTACACATCTGCGATAGCTGATATCGCCTTACTGTTTTGTAAGGCAATACTATTTCTACATAAAGTGAATAGCATTAATAGTTTGCACAACCGCAAAAGCATGCATGAACTAGCTACTGTTTCCAATGCCGATCACTTCCTGAATAACAAATGGAACACTGCGGACATGAACCAAGCGAGAAATGAAATCGGAAGATTAAGACAGAAGACGACCAATATTAGAAAGTAAAAAGAGAGAACTAGAAGATTTATGTTCAGAGGTTGAATTGATCTATGTTCTGGCGTATAAAAATTTCTACGTACTGCTTGTGTCCCAAATCAACAAGAAATAGGCTGACATTGATATTCGCACAGCTATCTATCCATTTATCACATACATCTTGTGTCCCACTTATCGAACTCATCGAAAGTACATACGTCTCAGTCAGTTGAAGTTCGTTGTCATAGAGTGTTAGAGTGGTTGAGAGCATGCTAAGTCAGAGGTTAATTCCTTTCATTACTCTTCACCTATAATGCCTTAACTTGCATCGATATGCCGATTCTCAAATTACGGCTTAAGATAAGAAACCTCACAAATAATCTTTTAATGTAATAAGGTAAATAGGAATTGTTGAACGGAGGTATCGATGATATCAGACAATCCAGCTTTCACGTAGGACCATGCCCTCCTTATTACAGGTCTGATTTGATCTCAGTATTTACGAAAAAGAATTTGGAACTGGTTGGTATCGCATACTTAATACAAAACACATAGAGCTCCTGCATACAAATTGAGCTGTTTAGCCATTGCATTATGAAAGGTGACACGAAATATATATACGATACCAATATTTACGCAAGCTGAGCGACGAATGGTGGAACCAACGGAGGGACTTGCGACGGTACCAACATGTGTCAGTATGATCCAATGGAAAACACACTAGTGTACATATGATCATCAGAGATCATGACTTCACAATAGCATCGTTTAGTTAGTATGGAGACATAAATGTCTCAAAAATGTTCTATCACGTACATATATATCAAAGTAAGAGTCGACGACTCTAACTCGCCCCTCAATTGTTAACTTCAAATCATAAAAGTAAGTGTTTATATTACTTAACGACTTCAAAAAACAAATTTTAGTATGTCAAAATTTAGAAATCATTAATGATTTTGGCTTGAGTATTTTGGATACAGAAAGCGGTTACTTCCAATTGTTAAAATTCTTTCGGTTTCTAGATTCTCATTAACTCTATGTAGCGACTCTACAACAAAGATTATTCTCTCACCCTATTAGCTTCTTGCGTGTAAGTTTGAAACAAACGTCGTCTTTTGTTTAGACATATTATCTACAATTATAGCATACTAATATACTGTAGTACGTATCAGAAAGATAATTGTGAAGAGATATTATACTCACATATATATATAATATATATATATATATAGATATAATATAATATATATGTAATATACATTATGAGAAGTTGAAGAAGATAATATATAATAGTTACACAAATAGTAAATATTATTAGATAGATATAACTAAGTATAGGCTATATAAGGGTCATAGTAGTTAAGAAGTAATCAGAGGGACTCCTTTATTTCCCGGAAATATAGGTATTGAGACAAGTTGTATATGATGCTTATATTACTAACATTAGTGTAAGTAGGAGTAGAAAGTGTTAATATTGATAGGCTAATAGAGAAATATAGTTTGAACGAGTGGGCTTATACAGGATATAAACTAGATAGTATCGAAGTACTACAATCTTCCCTTCAAATATCGGGAGGAATCCATCCCGGGCCACCGGATTATTCTATATACTGATTCAGATATAGGATTTATCATAGTAAGTACCATAGCATCATTACCTAATTTATAATGTTATTACAGGCATAATATAAGGATAATTAATCGAACCTATAGCATCTTCGAGGAGTATAATGAGGTATATATATACAGATAATCGATTCTCATAAGTATAGTGTATAATTTCAAAGTGATATAGACGGAGTATTATAATTTCTTACTGTGTTTATGTTTTGTTGTTTAATTAGATGCGTTCAGAAGTGTTAATTTGGTGTAAATTGTATATTAATTTTGTTTTAAATGCATCGAGGGTATTATTTAAATCCATATTAGTAATATTAGGTTTTAATAAAAATAAACGATTATACGTTAACGCTCAAAGGCTAGTCAGATAGGAGCGAATACAATAAATAGGAGATAAGCCATAAATCATTTTCGCAACATTTCCAAGAAGTTTGTTAACCTGTAATGAAGAATAAGTTTTTAGTGTTTAACCTTTTAGCTTTTTAGTTAATGTGGCAACGTTACGATTTAATTGATATACAGGATTACACCATAAAATTTAAGATTCTGCTTACGTTTGTAGCATATTCACAGTTAGCGTGAGATTATGCTCACGCTAGAGAGTGTGTCGTGTGTGTTGTGTGTGTGGTCGGTGCGTCTGTTGTGTGGTGATTTGATGAAAGCTCTGCTCTTGTCTTCGTGTTCGTAACGAGTATCCTGTGTTCAATATGCTGTGGATTTCTAGCAGAATGTAGTAGATCTATTATCTATAGTGACTTTTTAAAGGTTATAGATATACAGAATCTGAAGGACATTTTTTATCTCGCCGTGCATATTTAACTTTAGTTAGGTTCTAGTTTATTCAGCTTCTTTACTAAACTTATAACTTTATACTAAGAACTCTTTCCTGACAATTTGTTAAAGATATAATAGCAACTGAATCCTGTTACTTTTTTACATTTTAGGATTTTGTATTATGTGTCGAATATGATGTATATTTTAGTTGTCGATAGGAGTATGAATTGGTTGAACTGCTCATGTACAGAATTTCTTCCAGTCAAACCAATCCAGATGTTGGGGTTTTTCCACGTGTTAGTGTGCTATTAGTCTTCGATTGAGTGAATATGAGTTAAATAAGATTATATTGCTGAGGGTCTCCTCTGTGAGAATTACCTGGCTCTAAAGAGACTAGCTTGAGTACCAGCTACGAAGACAGGAGCTGCGATTTCCTTATCTCTGACTGTCGCCAATGACACGTCAGCCTTTCGTAAGAGCTATCAAAAGCATTTAATGAAATCTGTGATAAATTCACTGCGGGCTGAGCAACTTCCTCCTGACTAACATTTTATTACTGTCCTGAAGGACCCACGCTAGCAGGATCTTTCAAATAAAACTTAAATCTCCAACTATACTTTTTCTATCAAATTCAGACTAAGATGGTGAGTCGTTGTGAATAAAGACTCTCTATGAACAGAAAGTGGAAAACAGCTCCGCAAACTATCACGTCTTGGAATCTTGAATCTCTAATTTCATGTTCGTATAAGCTCTAAAATTCATTCTCGGCACTACTACAGCTTAATCCTATCTGTGATTTCTGCCTTACTGCCCCCTAACGGACAGATGTGGTTCACCCTGGTATGCTTGAACTATTTCCTTAGACTAAATTCTTTGAGTTCGTGATTCTATCTCTTCTTTCTCCACTAAAAATTACTGCAGTCCTGCACCTGTATTCTCCAAATGCTGAGATCTGCTCTTCTTAGGGATGATTTACGGCCATTCTTAAACAACTCACAACTAGATTGGTATCTGGCTCCTCTATCATAATCTTAGATGCTAAGGGTTGCGAGGTATAGGAGGCCAAAAGCAGTATACTAAGTATTCTATCAAAACGATTTTGAGCTTCATAATAAAATCTCTACATTTAATGTAAAATTGCGCAAGCAAACGTTTATCATCATGATAACGATAGTCCCTTATACAATTCTTTGATTACATCGCTTTCTTGAGTTTCATGTTTTGCTAATATCTCTCTACACTTCTCTATAGTGATTCATAAAGAGCAAACCATTTTTCCTCTAATCCTGTTTATATCTCTGACCATCATCTTGTCAGCTTATTTAATTACATCTAGTTTATCAAATAACAAGCAGCTCTAATTGCCAATCCGTGGCTCACTTATTAAACGCTAAGTTCTCTCGCACATATAATACGGCTAATCATTTGGTGGACGTTGCGTTCGTTCTGTCAAAAACTATACTTGGATGTGTCTTTATATTTGACTCTTTTGACTCGGAGGATCTTGCGCTCTTATTGTGCTGATAAAAAGGTAGTTCGTAATCCGAATCATCCGGAACATTATCGCCTTGGTTTTCCTTTTCCAGTCAGCAATAGTTCTTGTCACATTGGTCTACATAACCATTCTCTAAAATAAAATCTTTTCTCACTTGCCACAAAAATCGGCTAGCATAGTTACGATAGAGAGAATATCTCATCGCTACATCTGAGAGGTACAAACTTCCACTTGCCTAACCAGGTACAATCGTTAAGAAACTAACTCTCGGGTTCCTAATCCATATGTTGCTACCTAAACTTTTCTGCATCTGCTACGACCAACTCTGATTGCTGATGCGTTTGAATATATCGAGCAGGTTATCTAGAGTCGACTTTCAACCAAGCAGAGGACAAGGTGTCGGAAGAGCAACCTAACTGTTCGCTACTGCATCTTAACTCATAGAAAGATAGTCTCCGAGCTCTCTTGCCAAAAATATCACTAATCTAATAACATTTTTGTCAATCATATACATTATTCTTTTACTGTAATTCCATCTGCAACGGTTCTTGCGGTAACTATCGCTATAGAAGAAGCGACATCAGTCTCCTTCTCTCTGTCTCTCCTTTTTTCATGTACTGCCCATTCTTGAATCCGATCATCCGCTGCACTTCCCATCGCATTCCTCTGTCTACATCTCGAAGTATTCAGCATATAGCCATCATATCCCATCTGAGAGAACGCAAATAAGTCGGAAAAAACCATATCACTGGCAGAGGAAAACTGGATGGAGAGGCTTTCATAGCAACGCCAGACAAGCTATTTGCACATCCTCAATTGCAAGTGTGAGATTAAGCTAATGTTCAGAATTTGATGGTCCATGTCAAGGTGGTGCTGACTGTAAAAATGAAGTGCAAATCTCCTGCTCTTGTTCTAAGGATATGAAGATCCTTGTCAAAGAAATAGTGTTTATTAACATTCAAGGCCATAGATCCATTTGAGTCGGGCTGACACCCATTTAGCCCTCCCTAGAAGCAAGGAACATAACAATTCGGAATTCATTCAGTCCTTTTGACTATGTTAAACCACCAAAAGTAGTTGTTTTTTGCCCTCTAACACGTTGTTTTCCGGTGTTTTTCTGTTTCTGTAATCTTCTTTCAGATTTTCAATTTTTACAAAAATCATGTTTTTTGACAGTTTCTATGCGGTTGATAGATCTATGAACATCACGGAAGGCTAGTGGCAAACGTTCCATTATTCATCTCTCCCCGATGTAATTTGTGCAACTCAAGGACGTATAGTTATCGTTCTAAGGCGTTCTCTCCTCCTCTGTTCATCTCAATACAATCT
>JABUQX010045031.1:55000-60000 GCA_015478945.1 Trachelipus rathkii | reverse complement strand
CTATATTGGCAGCCATCCAACAGGAGGACAACCAAAGGAAGACGTATGCGGACCAGGTTCGGTATGGAAGACCGACAACATAAAGGAACGATGGACCAAGGGAGTATGGTAGAAGGAGTAGTTGGCCATATAGTGGGCAAAGAATTAGGTGCCATCAATGTGACAAGGTGAGTCACGTAAAGCGAGATTGTTGGCGGTTCAGAGGGAGGTATCTAGGATGCGGCAGTAATGAGCATAAGCTCATGGATTGCGGAGTAATGATGGGACATGGGTTCCAGCGTAGGAATGAAAACAGGGAACAAAATAAAGGTGCTCCAAGAGTAGTGGAAAGAAAGTGTTTCCTTTGTGATGAGGTTGGACATTGACGTGGGTCATGCCCTTTGAAGGAGGAAATCGAGGAATTAAAAAAGAAGAAGAAACCACCAGTTTCGGGAAACTAAACTGCTCTGCCATTGCCGGGGACATGTCGGAGCCAGCCCCAACAGTAGTATATCCACAAGGTGTCCCGGTTAGTCATTGTGGTTGGGTGTTGAACCCAGAGGCAAGAGAGTTTACATTAAGTCAAAATGAAGAGGCGCCTGGCCCATTGCCTCAACGAACAATGAAGACACGAAGAGTAGCAACAGCAGAAGTAGCATTAGGAGTATATTTTGCAACAGGTGACACGGAGGATACGGGACATAAGAGAATCGGCATTACACCGCTGCTGCGGTTCATGGTCAAACTTAATGGTGTGGAGATGGTCTCAATAGTGGATTCTGGAGCTCAATACTGTTTGGTTGGTGAAAGTGAGTTGGAAAATATCCCAAATCCGGAGGTGGTAAGTAAGATGATGAGGTTAAGAGCTGTGGGAGATCCACAACTCTTCGTAGAGTCACACCAGACAGCAACGTTGAGGATTACTGTTGATGATATCAGTTATGGTCAGTTGGATTTTATAGTAGTCAGTAAGTTGAAGGAAGGCGTGATATTAGGAATGCTGTTTCTGGTAAAGAACAGTATTGAAGTAGATGTAAAAGGAGGATCATTTATGAGGTATGATTAAAATGATATTAAGGAACAGGTGTACATCATGAGTGGTTCCAAAAATTGTATAAGGGTCGTAACATCAGTACCAGTGTATACGATAGAAGAGACAGTGATTAAAAAGGATGAGTGAGTGACAGTTAAAGTGTAATGGAGGTCTGAACAAATATAACTGAGGAGTCATGATAGATGGTACCGTATGGAAGCAAAAGAGCTGTAACTTGAGGGAGTAGAGAATGGTAAAAGGGGTTGCAACAAACGATTCAAAATACTTCCAGGTCTGGTGAAGTGGGCAGAAAAAGAGGAAGCGTACTAGTGAATAAATTAACACCAGGTCAATTAAAACTGTGTAGAGGTGAGCAAATTGGTACGGCACATCTCGTAGGGGATGAGGGCAGGTTGAGGAGCTATGAAAGTAGTGCGTGTACGATAAACACAACAATGCATGAGTTGTCGAGTCAACTTAATGTTGAAAAAGAATGGACGAAAGAAAGGTTAAAGGAAGAAAAAAAGTTTATGGAGGAACTATCACCAGGACAGATCGAAAAGGTTGTAGATGTATTATGGAGGCAACAGATGGAATTCAGCAGGAGTGACGCAAACGTCAGTGAGACAGCTATGACATCGTACAGAATCATATTGCATAATTATACACCGATATATAAGCGAACCAGGAGGTTTGACCAGAACACAAACGAAGAAATTGAGCAACAGGTGAAAGAGTTCTGTCTGAGGAACATAGTGGAGCCATGTGCTGCGGAGTGGAGCTCACCAGTGGTATCGATATGATAGAAGGATAGGACACTTGGATTGTGTGTGGACTACAGAAGGTTAAATAAGGTGACGGAAGCGGATAGGTTCCCCATGGCGAATATCACGGAGACTATTTTTGGGTGTCATGGAGTCCACTTCTTCACTAGCCTGGACCTGGTAAAAGGCTATTACCAGATGAAATTGGAAGAAAGCAGCCGAGACTTTACAGCTTTCTCAACGGATAGTGGGCAGTACCGTTTTAAAAGGTTAAGCTTTGGCTTAAAGAACGAACCTGCGGCGTTTCAACGAGAAATGCAAAGGATACTTGCAGGGTTCAGTAAAGATAAGGTGGTAGTGTACGTTGATGATGTAGTGCTAATTTCGAAAGGGTTTGAGGAACATCTAATACTAATTGAGCAGGTACTACAGCGGTTTTGCGAAACCAACGTAAAATTTAAGGTGAGTAAGTGTAGTTGGGTCCAGAAGGAAGTGCAGTTTTTAGGCCACATTATCAGTAGGACAGGAATACGGAAACATCCAGAATTTATGAACCAAATAGACAAGCTTGAAAAACCGAAAAATGTTGGTGAACTGCGAAGGTATCTGGGGATGATAAATTTTCAAAGGAAGTTCATTCGAAAATGCTCAGAAGTGGCGGCACCTCTTGGTGCATTGACTGGTGGCAGTCGGAAGGATCCGATCGAATGAAAAGAAGAAAGAACGAGAACATTTATGGGATTGAAGGAGCGTATGAGGGAGTCAGTGGAATTGGCTTTCCCAGTTTTTTCAATATCAGGTATAAAGTTGGATCTTTTTGTGGACGCTAATGGGCTTGTTATTTGAGCTGGTCTCTGTCAGGAACTAACGAGGTGAAAGAAGAGTCATTTCCTTCAATTCAAATTCCTTCAATGCGTGTGAGAGGAAGGCTTCAACAATCGAAAGAGAGCTACTTGCAATAAG
Source organism: Trachelipus rathkii (assembly GCA_015478945.1). Lineage (NCBI taxonomy): Eukaryota > Metazoa > Arthropoda > Malacostraca > Isopoda > Trachelipodidae > Trachelipus > Trachelipus rathkii. Next base: position 57,261 of record JABUQX010045031.1, on the reverse strand, counting down.
GTGGGGAATCAAGAGCTTCAGTCTGTTCTTGCTAGGGCAGGATTTTATCCTATACACGGATCATCGGCACTGGTTTACTTACATACGATGAAACTGGTCGACAGCAAATTAGCACGAGTATTGGACGACCTCAGTGAGTACAGTTTTGAAGTACGGTACTATCCTGGAAAAGAGAACGTTTTTGCGGATACGTGGTCGGGGTGTCATAGGGATGACGATGAAGATGGGGAACCAACTGATAAATGTGCGCTTCCTAAAGGTTTGTGATTAATAAAATTGGTTCCTGGTGGAGCATATTCGTTATTCATTAGCTTAAAACCGATATTGGAGGATGCTCGGTTGAAGGTCACCGCAAAGGATCATAAAGTTTTGAGGGAAATATTGATGGACACATTAATAGAAGATCGGAAGTTATATGTAGTGGAAAAGAAGCAGAACTCATTGAAGTACCTCAGGGAAATAAGGGTGCCTGGAAGAGAACCGGTTCCAGAGGTCTTGTTAGTGGCAAGTGATCAGTTTGGAGTAAAGATTTGGCTACATCATGGTACGTTTGTTCAGTAGCACATCTTGATCCAAGGGTAAAGGAAAAGGAAAATCTAAAAGATGTTCACATACAGGTGCTCGGTGGTAGGCACTTCAACCCTTTGACAGATGACGGAACATTTAATAAACATAGCAAAAACATCATGGTTTGCGATCTCCCACCTCAGAAGGATCCACAGCAGGAAGGAGAAGATACAGAAGGTACTGATGACGAGGTGGACGAAGATCCTGAAAGAAACCTGGTCCAGCATGTCCCATATGAAGGGTTGGACATAAACTTAATGATGCATGAGAGGAGTCGTATTTCAAGCTTAAGTTGTAACCATGAATTAAGAAGGGTGACATGGCAATAGGTTCGTATTGGTGAGGTACGCAAATGTGCATTTCTGGATACATTATCCGTCATGAATTTGATACAGGAGAGTGTTTTAAATGATTTGGAGCAGTTCGGACATATTTTCCGAAGATGGACGCTGAGTATCACTTAATGGTGTTACTGCAGGAATTGTGGAATTTAACATTGCTTTAGAAGTTAGGATCAGCACATTATATAGACAGGTGGTGTTACCATTAGTAGTAGTACAGGATGGGTTCACTCAGGCATGTTTACTCTTGGGTATGAACTATTTGGCTGAGACAGAGGCAGTTTTGAATTTCGGCGAGGGCATAGTTCGCCATGGAGAGGATACAGATAACGTGACTGACACGTTTCTAACGGCGATTGGGGCCTATAATATATTAGTACAGGATATAAAAGGAGGCAACGACTTAATATCGGTCTATGACATTATCAAACTTCAAGAGAGATCGGAGGTCATAAGGACATTAAAACAAAGGGTAAAGAGGAAACAGTTAATAACCAAGGGTGATGTGTTAATCAAAGAATTCTATCGGTATAGGGACGATTTCCAGATGAGTGGGCCGATTTTGGTGAAGAGAATTGGAGCGAAGTATTTCAGCGCGGTGATTGGGTTCCAACATTTGGTTAGTGTGTGTGTAGTAACCCATAGGAATTTGGCGCACGTAGGAAAAGATAAGTTAATGGAGTTGGTGTTGAAATATGTGTGGCACCCAAAGGTATCATCAGTGGTACAGGAAGTGTGAAGGACGTGCCCCAAGTGTCAACTTACAAATATCGACCATCAGGTAGCATTCCCACCCATTTGGAAGATAGAGGTCAGGAACCCTTTTGAATTGGTTGCGTTGGACATAATAGCGAAGCCAAAAACTAGAAGAGGAAATGTGGTTTGTCTGGTCGCAGTGAACCGTTGTAGCAAATGGGCTACGGTGAAGCCACTAAAAGATAAATCAGCAAGAAGTGTTGCCGACACTTTTGAACATCAGATGTTGCCAGCTTTTGTGCGCCCCCCTTATAAGGTACTAACGGACAACGGGGTGGAATTTATGAGCGAAAGGTTTGAGAAGATGTTGCGTGAGTATAGCATCGAACACATTTACAGCAGCCCGTATAAGCCAGCATGTAATGGGGCTGTGGGAAGGGCTAACTGAACCTTTGCTGAGTTCCTGAAGAAAATTGTGGAAGGAAACATGGACTGGGATAGCTGTTTACCAAGAGCAGTACTCACCTTTAATAATACAAGATATGCGGAGCTTGGCATGTCCCCGGTTGAAAGGTTGATGGTAGAAAGGTAGAAAGGCACGAGAAGGGTAAGGTGATGCAAATACCAAGGGATGAGCAAGAGAAACGGTGGGAAGGA
>JABUQX010045031.1:47500-50000 GCA_015478945.1 Trachelipus rathkii | reverse complement strand
TTTTCAGTGTTTATCATGCGCCTTTTTGGGTTGTTTTTGAACTCTTGCACAATCTGGATTGTTTACAACCTAATATGTATGCTTACAAGTTGTACTAACCATATCCTTGTAACACAAGTCACCTGTGAAACAGGGTATTTCTAACTTAAAATAGTTACGATCGACTTAGATCTGCTTTAAGCCAAGACCTAATGTCAAATCTTCTTTTCATGAACCATGTAGAAGAGACTTATTTTATAGTTTTGGATAAAGATGTTATTATAGAGTGAAGTAAGCCAGGATGCAGTGAGAACTGCGAAAAAGCTGTTTAGGTTGTAAAACAGAACCTTTCACTATCAGATTAACCTTTCTTAGTTTGCTGTCTGTACTCTGTACCAAGGTACTGTAGAGGCCATTTTCCTTTTTGTTATAAATATATCTACAATTTGTCACAATTAAAATCAACAATTTAAAGAGGACATTGTTTTTTCTTTTCAATATGCTTTGTTTTAATTACTGGTTGTGACTTGTGTCCCTTTTTAATATTTACTGAGGTTATTACAGTAGGTTTTAGACTATTATGGCTTCAACAGTGTGATTTGGTGCCTAAACCTAAAAGTATTACCAACTCATTTTTTAAGTAATAAACCACTGCGTATTAATTAGTATAACTTATTTTTTCTAGTCAGGGAAGTAGTTTAGGTACGGTTATAAAAATTTAATAAAAAATATTTATTGTTGAAGTTAAACTACATAAGAAAAAGGTTACCTTTTTTACTCAACTATTTTCCAAGTGACAAAATAGGTAAATGTGCTTTTTAAACATGTAAACCTAATTTTCAAAAAATTAATATTCTACTAATTCATTCCCTCTAAATTCCCCGGTAAGGCCGCTTTTCAAATCTCTAGCCGAGGGCCCCCAAAGGAGCCAGTCCGGGCTGAAGTTGTGTATATATATGAGTGAGCCATGTTTATTGGAAGGGGGAAGGGTAATAATGTTGTAAGATGTCTTATAGATTGGCTTGGTTGAGAGGGTGGCGGATTTTTAGTAGTGTCTGGAGGGGCTGGAAATGTTGGTGACATGGGTGGGTTGGATTTAAGGTTTTCTGCTAGAATTGGGTCCAACATATCCAGGTAGGTGGAGATAGGAAGGATATAAGTCTCGTCATATAAATGTTGGATGGAGGTTGTTTTGGTGCATCCGTGATAATTCTAAGGGCGGTGTTTTTTGTGATTTTGTAATTTTTTTGAATTATATTTACTCCATCTGCCACTTTGTGGCCAGTATAATAGGTACAAATGATTGTATTCGCGAGTGGTTGGTCTGAAATTGTGGTTGAGAAAGTCGTGATTGCATTGACCATCTTATTTCTTATTAATTATAGTAAAATAATATACTATAATGATCTTCATATGTAAGTCCTAATATTTTTGGGGTTTTGTTTAGGGGGAGGGGATTGTGGTTCAGGAAAACTATTGGATGGAGTGAAGATTGGTGGCGGTCGGTGGTTAGGAGGGTGATGGAGGATTTGTGGGGGGGAGGTCATTCTATTGGAGAGTAACCAAGATTCTATTTGTTTGTAAGTATCTTGTTGGTGAAGAATGGCTATTTTAATGTTCTGGATGTTGGGAAACTGAGGCTGATATCTTCTGCGTATGTGATTAAGTTTGGTAAGATTGGTGGGTAGGGATGGGCAGGTCTCTGTGAAAAGATTGAAAAGGAATGGAGAGAGAATGGCGCCCAGTGGACGCCGTTTTGTAGTTTAATGGAGTGGGAGAGATTTTTTTGTGAAGAACTTTGGCAAAACGGTTTTTAGTGGAGAAAATTAGAAAGCCATTTTTGTCGTTATTTTCTAGAGGGGTTGAAGGATTTTTTGTAATAAGAATGTCTGTGGGGACAGTGTTAAATCTTTATTGATGTCTGATTGCTGGTGAGAATGGATCTGGGATGGGGATTGTTTGAAGCCCTTGATGATGTGTTGGGATGAGGGAGGTAAGGGCTGTAGTGGTGGAGTGGTTGCTTTTAAAGCCATGTTGGAAATCTGGGGGGGTGATGAGAATGGAGAATTTGTTTAATATTAGTTTCTCCAGCAGTTTACTGATGGAGGAGAGGAGAGAGATTGGGCGGTAAGAGGAGGGGAGTTTTGGGTCTTTTTTTAGAACTTGAGTTTTGGGAGTATGAATTCTTGTTTCCAGATTGGGGGTATATAATTAAAGTTGCCAGGATTTGTTGAAGATTTCTGTGATGAGGCGAAGTGCTTTTTCACCGAGGTGTTTTAAATGTAAGTTAGAGATTTGAGTCTGGTCCTGTGGCTGGTGAATTTTTGAGGATTTTGATAAGTTTCTGCCAATCTTCAGTGTAAAAGGGGGGGGTGTCATCTGGGGGGGAGTTTTATGAAGTTTGTTTTTTTTTTCTTCTGTTATTGGGGGTGGGTTGGTTTGCGAGAAATATTAGCATAATGTTTGATAGGCGGTCTGATTGTTGTTTTGGAGATGAAGGAAGGGAGTTATCAGGTAAGGA
>JABUQX010045031.1:17500-35000 GCA_015478945.1 Trachelipus rathkii | reverse complement strand
TATATATAATATATATATATATATATATATATATATTATATATATGAATATTTGTATATAAGAGTGCAGTCCTTTGACTTGAAATGTTAACATTATCATCGCCTTTGTACTTTATTTAATTACTCTTCACTTTTAATTGAGTAACTTACTGCAAAAGTGAAAATAAACAAAAAGAACGCTTTTAACACAGTCAACCTTTGAAAGCCTTTGAATGCTTCATCATCACCAACAGAAAATGTTTTTTTCTCTCGGTGGCAAACAATGTCAAGAGTCAGCGACAAAACTAAAGACACTTTTCCCAGAATTTTGCTTTTGTCGCTAAAATGAATTCCCAAAAACCCTTTACAACCAAACTTTTATCCATGAATAAATTGTTACACCTTTATATATATATATATATATATATATAATATATATATATATATAATTATATATATATATTATCTATATATATTCATTTATATCTATATAATATATATATATATATATATATTATATTATCGAAGTTTCGTTGTAACTAACTTCCTTTTAAGGTAAGAAACCTAAATAGAACAGATAGATTATTAGCTTACTGTTTGAAGTAGCCTTCTTCACCACCTGGAAGCTAATTTATTACGCTTTGGTACGTTGAGGCTAGATGAGCCAGCATCACAAGTTGTTATAACACTCTTCACAGTAAGGTGTTAAAATCAGCTTATTGGTTTTTGGTTATTTTATTAAATTTACATTCAGAATATATTTTAACAATGTCGATGCCTTTCTATCAAATAAATTCATTTCTAATACATATTATTTTTCTCGCTGACCTGCAACCGAGTTAAGTTTTCATTTTACAAATGAAACATCAAAATTATTTTAAAAAGCCCGCCAAAGAAAAAGAACCGCCAAAAATTGCACTTTATATGACTAAGAAATAAAATTATATACAGTATGAGCAATAATTTTTATTAGGAAAGCATTATAAGAAATCATTGTTTTTTTTGTTTTTTTTTGTTTTTTTTACAACCACTCACGGGCTGTTCCCTTTTCAAAGAGCGGGCAGAAAATAAATACAAGAAAACCCACCCAAGCCCAAGCCTAATGCATATCTCTCAGGTGAGGGCAGATGTGGGCTTTAATGAGAGAAAGATTAAATAAAGTTGGAAAAGCTGAAGATGGGAAGGACTTACACAGAACAGAAGTGGCTGGAAAGAAGGAGGCCCCACAACGAACGAGTCTTTGGATTTCAATGTTCAAGTAAAATTCACGCTGGAGCAAGGCACCCTTTTTACAGCGTGGGCGACGTAATGGAGGTAGAGTGCCAGTGGAAAACTCCCCTGAGCATCTGCCATTGTTGTACCTATAGAAAAGAAAAAGTGCGCCAACGTCACGTTGCAGAGATAGAGGGTCAAAAGAGTTTGAAGGTAGGGGATAGTTTATTAATTTCTTAGCTTTAGACACAACTCTATCCAATAGAAGGGTGGAACCGGAGACCCCCCCCCCCCCAGGTGTAAGAACAGTACTTCAAAAGAGCGAATAAGACACTTCTATAATTAGAGTAGCTGTGTAGAGGAAAAAAATTCCCGCAACCAGAACAGAACTCCCAGCTTCTTTGAGGCTACCTCAGCAACCGTTGTGATATGAGGATTTCAAGACAAATTTTGGTTTGTGTTCAGACCAAGAATGTTTATGCTGTCAACAGGTGAGACGTTAGAGCCGTCGAAGAAGACAGGAAAGTTAGGAGATGTTTCTGAGAGGGAGATGTAAAGAAGTTTAGTTTTCAGAGTTGAATTTCACAAGGTTGCGGCGGCCCCACCGGAAAATTCCATCCAGGTTGGCAAGAATACAATTGGAAAGCTGAAGACGAGAGGCAAATCTAGAAGCAAAAGAGGGAGCAGATTTGAAATGAGTGGAAGAATAGAGAGTTGATTCATCGGCATAAGAGTCAACAGAGTTAGAAGTACAGCTTAGGAGATCGTTGATGAAAAGCAAGAATGAAGTTGGAGATAAAGCAGAATCTTGCGCAACACTACAATTAATAATTGCTGATATGGAGGGACAAGGAAGCTTGGAGAGTAGTGACGCATACCATACCCGATCAAAAGCTATTGAATGTCGAGGGCCACCACACAAGACGCCTCATAGTCCCTAAAGCCAGAAGACCATAAGTCAGTTAGATAGGAAAGTATGTCACCAGTTGACCTCGAGCGTCGCAAACCATACTGATAATCTGAAAGAAGCGAATTTAGACTTCAGATAATCCAGGAAATAAGAGTTAAGAAGAGTTTAGAAGATTTTAGATAGTTAGAAGGATCAGAGCGGCTACCCTTTTTCGGGATTGGCTGGGCATATGCTCGCTTCCAGCACTGAGAAAATGTATTAGTATTAAGGCATAGAGAGTAGAGTTGAACGAGGACAGGCTCCATCTCAGAAGCACACTCCCTCAAACCAAGGGGAGGAATGCCATCCGAGCCACTAGCCTTCCTGACGTTCATAAATCTCAGAATCACATGCACCGATATGCGTAATCACGGAAGAAAAAAAAAGAAACCCCTGAAACAGTATATAGGAAACCTGAGTGGAGTAGGAGTAGGAGGAGGGATGCCTGAATCGTTAGGGATAGAATTAGATAAAAAAAAAGGGAGGCCAAAGAGTGGCCTCTTGAAGAATAAGAAGCCTTTTATTAGAATGAAGAATAAGGCCTTTTCAGAAGGAGTGTTAGCTACAGAACCGTCAGAGCGAATAAGAGGAGGAAAGGCAGTTTAACAAAAGTTATTAGAGATGTTTTTGGCAAGAGGCCAGAAATTTTTATCAGTAGGAGAGCCAAGTAGGCTGTCGCACTTTCTTTTAGTGAATGCGCGTTTAGCCTGTCGAATAATATTCCTGCAACGATTCCGAGCAGAATGGAAATTAGTAAGAATGATAGGAAAACGAGAGCTTTTCCATTCTCGATAGGCAATGTCTCTTTCCTGAATGGAGCGAGAACAGGTTAAATCGAACCATGGATTTTGTGGTGAAAAAGATTTAGTTAAAGATGGAATGAACTCGCTCATCCCCTTCAGCAGTGACCGAAGAGTCCTCCGAGTCAAAGCAAGATTCTTTTCAAGCATAGTTAGCAAAGAAACGACTCAACGACTCCAATTAGCCCGTGGTGGAAGTGGTGGAGAAAAAGTTTTATGATTAAGAGCTACGAGATTGTGGTCAGTTACCGATAGGAGGGAAAATGGTGTGAATCGAGAAGGAGTAGTAGTGAAACATAAATCAATCCTGTTCAAGAATTGGTTAAGTCGATCTGGGATATGTGTTGGTTCCTTAATTAACTGTTCCAGATCTTTGAAAATACTGAATGTTTTTGCCTCCTCCCCTCCTGCATCAGTATGAGAGGACCCCAACCAGTTAGCGTGATGTACGTTGAAATACCATAAATAGAGGACCTCAGCATTTGGATGAGAAGAAGTAACAGTCTCTTAAGAAGTAGTAAAATATTCTAAAATGAGGTGAAAATCTGTTCCATTAGGGGAGCAGTAGCAGAAACATAAGATTAATAGTAGGGAGAAAGAATTTAAGCCACAGAACATTAAGGTTAAGAGATTCAAGATTCTTAAGACGTGTTAACTAGGAGTTTGGGGGGGGGGGTTAAAATAAAAAATTTTTTAAACTATAAAAGGGGGCCCCCCCAAAAAATAGGCACAGACTCGACCATTTAGTTGGAAATTATAGAAAAAGTTTTAGTTGGAGATATTAATTTTATTTGAAAAAGAATCCTAGTCTAGCTGGGTCTCGGACAGTAATAAAATGTTAGGTAGAGAGTAGAGAGGTGATATTCTACAGATTCATGGTTAGCATTCAGGCTACAGACGTTGACAAAGTCAATAGAGAACCCCAGACTGCGTCCACCCCTGCGTTTTTTCTGTCCAGCCATTCAAACAGACACCCACACAAGTAAACACCCACGATTGCCCATACACAGCCTACCCAAAAACACACTGGGTTGGGTTTTTGCTCAAAATCCTGGGGATTTGCTAACCCTAAAAAAATCCCGCGGCCAAACGTCAAACACACTCACACACACACAGATCACGTACAAAAAAAATCTGTCTAAAATCCAGTTGTTTCATGCGAGCCATAAATTTTCTCATGAAGTCGTTGTAAGAATATCTGATTTTAGGAGCTTGAAGAATTTCTAAAGGACAAAGCGGTGTTTTTCCGTTTATTGTTTGAAAAGGTGAGAATCCGGAGTCATCAGGAATACAAGGAAGTCTTAACATGATGACTGGATGAAAGAGTAACCAGTTTTGTTTCCACACAATGATAGCACTCTTTAGTGATCGATGAAATCTTTCGATATGGTCATTTGCTGAAAAGTGGTAAGAACTGGTACGGAGTCTATGAAATCCAATCAATTTTGTGATAGCTTGGTGAAAAATTCTCCTAGAGAGGAATTCCAAATCCTGAAATCCATTGCATGAAGGCAAAGGCGACAGATTTTGAAGTCGTAATCACTAGAGGAATTGCTTTTCTTCACTTAGTGTTTTTGTCGATACAGGTGAGAAAATATCCGAAGGCTGGTGCTAAAGTATCGGTAAAGAAAGATGGAGGGCATGATCCCTTCTTAGTGTTAAGCTCAGATAGAGCAGAAACAACATCTATAGAAGAGTTACACGATCGAGCATAAATGGAGAGGGTGGAGGAGCAGAAATTGCTTTGAATAGTCTAAGATATACTTATTAGCAAAGGTTTGTGAGAAGAATTTAGCTTTTACAGAAAGCATTGCGACAGTTGTGTTGTCGGATCATACTTTTGGAGGGAAAGAGGAAAAAACAAAGTGAGAGTTTACATTCTTTACAAAAGGCCAAAAAGAGTGTGAGGAAATGGAGCATGAAATAATATTGCATTTCTACGGAGAAGAGAGTTTTTAGTGTCATCGGAGAATAGATTTTTGCACAATTCGAGATGAAATATAAGTTGCATGAGTTTCTGGAATGAAGATTGCAATTCCTGAAAGAAGAATGCTTCTGCCGAAAAGTTCGAGAAGGAAAAAGAGTTTAAACAAGGTTTGTTAAAAGTAGTCAATGAGAAATAATATGGAATGTTCGCTTCCATGTCATAGATAATGACTTCGGTTATGCGCTTTGCACACTCCGAGAGACTGACTCGGTCCACTTTTTCTTCGATCTCCCAGCCAGTCGATTCCCAGCACACTCACCACTAAACATCCGCTTAACCGACCACCTATCGTGGATCTTTTCCACATGACCAAACCATTTAAATTCTCTCATTTACTCCTTTCTTCACACCACACAACTCCCTAATGCGTTCATTTCTCATTTTATCAATTCTTCTCACACATAATACTCCCCTAAGATTATCCATCTGAACACATTGTACTTTATATCTATACCTCCTATTTCAGACCATATTTTCACTACTATACATTAACACAGGTAGCAATATACCCTCATGCAAGACCCTAGCACACCCTAGATCCCTAGACTTAGTCCCTTTACATCCACCAAGGATTTATTTGCTCCAGCCACCTTCTTGCGATTTGCAACTTCCTACTACATTCTGCATAATGCCTTCCCTTTTCATCCAACATATATCCTAAATATTTAAACTCAGACACTTGTTCCTGTTACTCACCATCCAACATAACTTCACATCGAGGACTGTCCTCACTTACAACCATAACTTTACTCCCATCTACGTTTACTTTCAAACCCTCCTTTTACACACCCTGACAAATCCCTTTACCAATCCTCTCAAACTCTTTTCAGAATTGCCACAAAAAAGCAAATCATCTTCATATAATAGGTAGGGCACCCTCCACTCTCTTCCATTTTCTATCATTCTAGCACCTTTCCCTGCCACTTTCACCTCTAATTCTTCCATAACCTCATCCATTTACAAATTGAATAAAAAAGAAGACATAACACATCCCTGCCTCACTCCGCTATTAATTTTAAACCAATCCCTTTCAACTACATTTATTAATACACACGTTTCACTATCGTCATGCATATTTTTAATTTCATTCAGAAGCCTATCACCAACACCATATGTCACTAACACCTGCCATGGAGCTTCAATATTAATTCTATCATACCTGTTGCAAATTTATAAAACCTAAATGCAACTTATTCTTCTTTTCTCTCATATTCTCAATCATTTGTTTCAATGTAAATATTTGATCCACACATCCTCTCAAACTTTTAAACGCACATTGTTCTTCACCAATCAGTACCTCAGCCACTCGACGTACTCTCTCAAGTCTCAACCTAAATATCAGTATATATCTTCGTTACAACATTCAATAAACTAATTCCCCTATAATACCTACAGTTAACCTCATACCTCTTACCCTTAAATAAAGGTACTATTACTGCTCTCCTCAAATCCCTCAGAACTATACCCTCCATAAAAACTTTGTTACATAACTTCCAAATCCAATCAATCACCATCTCGCCTCTGTTCTTGATAATTTTTCAACAGTAATTTCATCTATACCTGCAGATTTACCATTCTTCAACTTTCTCACTCTATCCATTACTTCCTCCTTACTAATGACCTCATCTCCAAAATACCTATTTGTTCTTGCACCCTCAAACCCACACACATCCATTATCACCTTTTCATTACTGCCATTGCTATGCAGATTTTCGAAGTGTTCCCTCCACATTCTCCTCACATCCATTTCATCTGTTACGGAAAAACACCATCCTATATCATTATTCGAGCAGATTACCCTTATTCTCATTCTTAATTTCCGTTCTTCCTTCCAGAAGAGCTTCCTATTCCCTTGTAAGTCCCCATTCATTCTCCTTCCAAACTGTTCATTTACCTCTTTTTTTCCTCCTACGTATGCATCTTTTAGTATTCCTTTTATCCTCCTTATATACTTCCAAACATCTTTCTTTTGAAACCTCATCATTGACTTTTAGTACATTTAACCACGCTTCTTTTTTACTTTTAACCACTTTCATCACCTCTTCATTCCACCACTCACTCTTACCATTCTTACTTCCTACTTTAGCACATCCACATACTTCTTTTGCACTACTAACAACCGCTTCCTTCATTTTCTTCCAGATTTGTTCAGTTTCAACTTGTTCACATTCAACTGATTTATTTGCAAGCGCTCTTAAATACTTTTCCTTATTACCTTGTTCACTTAACTTCTCACTCTTAATTCTACCCACTTCCATCCTTATCTCCTTCCTCTCTATCCAAGCCCCCAATAACTTAATTTTACATAAAACAACATAATGATCCGATAATCCTATTCCTAATCCCTTAATTCCAATTTTGGTCCAACACATACTTCAACATCTTTTATTCCAACACAAAGTTAATCATACTTTTCACTTCGATACCATTTCTACATACACCAACTCTAGTATACTTATAAATGCTCTTATGTTTAAAGAAAATATTACTTACACACACATCTCTCTCCTCACAGAAATCAATCACCTGTCTACCATTCTCATTTTCACCCGACACCTCAAATCCACCTGTTATATCATTCCTTTTTTGGTCACCTATCCAACCACTAAGGTCACTCAGCAAAATCAATTCGAAGGTCCTACTCACCCCATCCAAAACGTCATTCAGATTATCCCAGAAAATGTAATCTCTTCAATTTTACCCTCAGATGGACCATATGTCACAACCACGCATACCTTGACCTTTTCAATTTGATATTTAACCATTAGAATTCTAGAACTCACACAAACAAACTCTACCATAGCTCTATACCACAGGTCACTCATCAGAATTGCGACTCCTTCTTTCCCTCTCTCATTCCTTTCCACACCAATCCATACACATTTCAGAATATACCACTCATTTTCACTGCTTCCTTTTATCTTTGTTTCAGTCACGACGAACAAATCAAATTTGCCCTTTCTAAATACATCCATCACCTCCCTGTCCTATCCTCCTCAACATTTATTCCTCTGACATTCCATGTACACATATGATTCATTCATTTTCGCCGAAAGGAGAAGGTAGCTTACGGCGATCACGACCATCTCCGAGGCATGCATTAGCATTCCTGGCAAAAGATAAGTGGTAGTAGGCATCCAACCCAACTACCATTGTCCCTTTAGTCGCCTTCTACGACACGCAGAACATACTCTTGGGCAATTCTTTCTCCCCCAAACATTGAGATGCAAGGGATAGGAGAGTCTGTAAGATGTCTAGAAAGGGATGTGGATATATATATGTGCAAATATGTGGATAAATGGTGGTGTCTGTAAGATGTTGTCTGGAGGATGAGTGTGGATATGAACGCAAGAGAAAAAGGTGAACATTAGGCACTGGAATGTCATGGGAGACCATACACACCATAAGCCAAAATGGGAGGTAATTTCATTGCTGCGAGTTCGCTACTCTAGCTCTACTATTATATATATATATATATATATTATATATATATATTATATATATATAATATATATATATATATAATATATATAATATATATATATATATATATATATATATATATTATATATATATATATATATATATATATACTAATCGTCAAAATTAACGCACCACAAGTACGTGTCGAAGGAAGGGTAGAAAAGGTTGAAGAACGAGAAGACACTTTATTGACAATGACAAATAAACAAGGTGGATTCCTCCCAAACCCGTACAATTGATAGTGTGAGGCCAAAGGTTTGCAGTCAAAGGGTCTCGCCAGCTAGGGTTCGGCAGGTTCGGCGCTGTAAACACACAATGTTAGTACGTACGGCGACGGCGGCGGGGGGGTGGGTGTTGGGTCTGTCTCAATACCCTGTATGACCCCCTCGGCACGATGACTGATTGACCCGTCTTGCAGTGCATTTCGATGAGTGGGCGAATGTCCCGGACAGTGATTTGATCCCATACGTTGAGCAGTGGCTGCAGCTATCGGATCCGACGTTTCAGTATATCCCACTATATGCTGGCCACTCCAACGCCGTAATTTGAACCTTCCTAAGGTTGTCGTTCGCACACTGTCCTTGTGTGGTCATTGCCATTGTCATGCATTAGATGAAAAGACGTCACCGATGAAGGGGGCATTAATGGCTGACGACATATGGTTCGAGGATGTCTGTGATATCCATTACGGCTGTAAGAGTGCCTCCATTGAAGATGTGCAACTCCGTAGGCCCCAATAAAGAGATGCCTCCCCAGACCATAACCAACCCACCTCCAAACGGCGGCACCTGCATCACATTGCATTGCGCGAAACTCTCTGTCGGTTGTCGGTATACTCTAGCAGGCATGTCCGAGGAGTGCAGAGACACTCTCGGCACTCGTCCGTAAAAGCATGTTTGCGAATCGTCGACCGTTCAATGATGTTTCTCGGGCGAATGCCAGTGCGCCTTTCAATGTGCCGTGGTGTGCGGTGAACCTATGGCAGGCCTATGAGGCCGGTAATAGTGTTCCGCAAGGCGTTGAAGTACTGTATTGACACTCACCCTGGTGCCGTGTACCCTCGGCAGCTGTATCGGCAGATGTCGTTTGCCGTTATGTGGCGCTCTCGTAATGCACGTAAAAAGTATAAATCGGTCTTCCACGTGTGTCGTGGCCCTGGCCTACCTTGTCCTCGCCGGCGAACATGTGTCAGGTTTCCTGGTACCGTTGGACCACCCGTTCAATCGTTGTGTGCGCTACACTGAACCATCGATCAAGTGCCCTGTCCCCGTGTCCTTCAGCGTGGAGTGTTATTATCTGCACGCACTGCTCTCTTGACAGTTGACGCACAATCCTCTCCTTGTTTATCGGAGTCGCTTCGTAGGTGAATGATCCCTCGCTCGATTATACCCCCCAAAATAACCTTGTCCCCACCTCCCCCAGGTCTAGTTACGTGGTTTATGTTTCCTAAATTTATCGAGGTGATGGCCACCAATACTGCAGTGAATTATCTGCGGGTGGTTTCATAGTTTACACTATGCTTTCGTTCTGTGATTAGCTGTTGGGGCTTCATGGGTTAGGGCTTCCCGTTCCTGCGATGACCACTACCTAGTTTGGTGCGCTAGGTTCTCCAATGAAAATTATATATATATATATATATATATATATATATATATATATATATATATATATATATATATATATATATATATATATATATATAATATATATATATAAATACATATATATAATATATATATATATATATATATATATATATATATATATATATATATATGTATTAACTCATGGGAGCGATAGTAAAATTATTTTATTTTTTAATCACGGGACTAAAATTGGGAAGTTTAAAACTAAGTTTTAATCTATACACGGGGCACTTAATTCTTTTAATATTAAAACACTACATTTTATAATTAAGGGTAGCTTCGAGCTTTCGTGTACGGTTACGTACACCTCCTTCGGGAGACTGAGTGGCTATTATACTGTCATGGAATGGAAGGAATTTGGGAATGATTTTGGTTGGTTGTTATTTCAGTTTTTAGTTGATGAAAGTATTTTGATGAAAGAATTATAGAATTTTGTACTGAATCGAGCCTATATTCACCTAATTGTTTATTGAAGTTATTTTTATTGTAAATGTATACTGATTCTATGATCTTTCTTTTTTGAGTATTATTTGTGTTTTTTAATATAGTGATGTTGTTTATGTTTATGTTGTGACTTGCTCTGGTTCTGTGTTGAGTGAGAGCGGAGTTTATACTGTTTTTGATGAGGTCTTCTTTGTGTTGGGTGGTTCTTCTATGGAGATCATTGGTTTCACCTATATAAACAGAGGGGCAGTTGGAACAAGGAATTTGGTAAACGCAGTGAGTAAGGGGGTTGTGGGAGGTGGGGGGTCTGAGGGAGTGTTTAAGGGTGAAGGAATTATTTTGAGTGAAGATGATTGATTTTGGTAAATGTTGTTTTGTGTTTTGATTGATTTTGTACGGTAAAGGGAGAAAAGTTTTGTGAGTGTTGATGATGGTATTGGGGGGGTGGTAGTATTTTTGTTTGGCTTTTTGGTAGGCTTTATTTATTATATAGGGGGGATAATTTAAATTTGTGAAGGTAGAAAAAAGGAGTTTTGTTTCATTGTCTAGATGATTAGGGGAACAGATACGGAGTGCGCGGATGTATAGGGCTGTTAGCGTTGCTAATTTTATATTTCTTGGTTGAGTGGAATACCAGTGGATGTAGGATGGTTGGGATGTTTGTTTTCTGTAAACTGAAAAGGTGATATGATTGGAATTGTGCCAAGTTAATAAAGTATCAAGGAATGGGAGGGTGTCATTTTCCGAAAGTTCATATGTAAACTTGATGGAGGGATGTAGTTGATTGATGAAATCTAGTAAATTATTGTAATTTTTTTGTTTGGGTAAGGCGACAAACACATCATCCACGTAGCGTAGCCAGGTGGTATGAGGAGGTTGGGTGAATGGTATGATGTAGTTGTTTTCCAATAATTCCATGCATATATTTGCCAGAGTTGGTGAGAGGGGGGAGCCCATTGATAAGCCTGATGTTTGTTTGTAATATTTATTGTCGAAGATGAAAAAATTGTGATCGAGGGTTAGTAAAATGAGTTTTTTGATCAAAGGGAATGGATAAGAAAGATTAATGTTATTGGTGGTTATATGGGTTTCTAAGAGATCTAAAGTGTATGTGACCGGGACTGAAGTGAATAATGATTTTACATCAAAACTTAAGAATTGATGGGTTGTGGGATTGAGATGATGAATTTTTTGTATAAAATCAGGGGTATTTTTTAAGCGATAAGGGCAATAACATTGTAATCCTAAACACACAAGACTACATCAATAAATGTCAAACTTTACTCAATGATCCCAACACCTATACTCCCCTAACAAAGAACCCCCAAAAAAACTCTTTCGATAACTATAATAGTAAACTTAAACAGATCACAAAAGACTATCCGGAAATTCACACTTACAACAAAGCTTATATGACCAATTTATCCAAATTCTACGGCATTCCCAAACTTCACAAACAAAATATCCCCCTCCGCCCTATAATCTCTAATACAAATTGTAATACGTATAAACTATCCGCTTGGCTTTCGAACATTCTCAAACCCCTTATAGGTAACATATCCCCCGCTCACATAAAAAATACCCCTGATTTTATACAAAAAATTCATCATCTCAATCCCACAACCCATCAATTCTTAAGTTTTGATGTAAAATCATTATTCACTTCAGTCCCGGTCACATACACTTTAGATCTCTTAGAAACCCATATAACCACCAATAACATTAATCTTTCTTATCCATTCCCTTTGATCAAAAAACTCATTTTACTAACCCTCGATCACAATTTTTTCATCTTCGACAATAAATATTACAAACAAACATCAGGCTTATCAATGGGCTCCCCCCTCTCACCAACTCTGGCAAATATATGCATGGAATTATTGGAAAACAACTACATCATACCATTCACCCAACCTCCTCATACCACCTGGCTACGCTACGTGGATGATGTGTTTGTCGCCTTACCCAAACAAAAAAATTACAATAATTTACTAGATTTCATCAATCAACTACATCCCTCCATCAAGTTTACATATGAACTTTCGGAAAATGACACTCTCCCATTCCTTGATACTTTATTAACTTGGCACAATTCCAATCATATCACCTTTTCAGTTTACAGAAAACAAACATCCCAACCATCCTACATCCACTGGTATTCCACTCAACCAAGAAATATAAAATTAGCAACGCTAACAGCCCTATACATCCGCGCACTCCGTATCTGTTCCCCTAATCATCTAGACAATGAAACAAAACTCCTTTTTTCTACCTTCACAAATTTAAATTATCCCCCCTATATAATAAATAAAGCCTACCAAAAAGCCAAACAAAAATACTACCACCCCCCCAATACCATCATCAACACTCACAAAACTTTTCTCCCTTTACCGTACAAAATCAATCAAAACACAAAACAACATTTACCAAAATCAATCATCTTCACTCAAAATAATTCCTTCACCCTTAAACACTCCCTCAGACCCCCCACCTCCCCCACCCCCCTTACTCCCTGCGTTTACCAAATTCCTTGTTCCAACTGCCCCTCTGTTTATATAGGTGAAACCAATGATCTCCATAGAAGAACCAGCCAACACAAAGAAGACCTCATCAAAAACAGTATAAACTCCGCTCTCACTCAACACAGAACCAGAGCAAGTCACAACATAAACATAAACAACATCACTATATTAAAAAACACAAATAATACTCAAAAAAGAAAGATCATAGAATCAGTATACATTTACAATAAAAATAACTTCAATAAACAATTAGGTGAATATAGGCTCGATTCAGTACAAAATTCTATAATTCTTTCATCAAAATACTTTCATCAACTAAAAACTGAAATAACAACCAACCAAAATCATTCCCAAATTCCTTCCATTCCATGACAGTATAATAGCCACTCAGTCTCCCGAAGGAGGTGTACGTAACCGTACACGAAAGCTCGAAGCTACCCTTAATTATAAAATGTAGTGTTTTAATATTAAAAGAATTAAGTGCCCCGTGTATAGATTAAAACTTAGTTTTAAACTTCCCAATTTTAGTCCCGTGATTAAAAAATAAAATAATTTTACTATCGCTCCCATGAGTTAATACCTAGAAAATATTGAAGGTCACCAAGGGAAAAAAATCTTCTATAAATTTAAATATCTGCGTTTAAGTAGTATTATAATTTATATATATATATATATATATATATTTTTATATATATAACAATAAAAACTACATATTTTCATATATATATATAATTTATAATATATATATATATATAATATATATATATATATATGTTAGTACAATACCCTGGGTTGCTTTAAGGTTACATATGACAATGCACTACATGAAAAGCACTATAATGAATTAAAACATTTTAAAATCCTATCTAATTTACAGCTTTCGCCATTTTTGGCTTCTTCAAGTAATAAGTAACAATGAGACCAAAAATTTTTTTTTAATATTATTTACGGTGTATATTCTTCAGATGGTAGGTTGGTTATCTATTAAGCTTTTGTAGTAAAGTGACATATGCATGAAAATATTTTGTATTGCATCTTTTTTGTAATCTTCCAGGGGCCGTATTGTAATTTGCAAATTGAATATGCGGTAAGGCCTCTGTAATTTTCATTTTGTTAGTGTCAAAGTATGTTTTATGAATGTGTGTCATGTTGTTAATGTGTATTTGATGATTTTAATATAATCTATGATGAGTGGGGGCTGAATTTTCTTTGGTCTCTTTGTTAACTTATTACTTGAAGAAGGCCAAAAATGGCGAAAACTTGTAATTATGTGGGATTTTAAAATGTTTTAATTCAGTTAAATGTGTTTTTAATTGTAGCATTTCATATTAACTTAAAGCAACCCAGGTATTTGTACCAACATACATAAAAATAAGCGAGCAATAGCTTATATTATATATAGATATATAATATATATATATATATATATAATATATATATATAATATAATATATATATATATATATATATATAGATTTATATATACAAACGTTTATAGAAAATGAATAATTTTGGGTACCTAGTCTCAAAAACTGAAGTTATTAAAATTTTAATTTATTATTCTACGATTTAGACCGTTGGCGACCGTTTTTGAAAAGTCTACAATTTTCTACGTCTCTATTGAGAGCTTCCAGACTCATCATATCGTTGATTCGGCTTCTTCATGCTTCAGATATTTCTTCAGAAAAATAAATGTCTTCCTGAGGAAAAATTTTGCAGTATTTTATAAAATTGTGTGTGAGGCTTATGCACAGGTATTCTGTATCTAGTTAAAAACTAAGTTTAAAAATATATTTATATTTTTTGTCTTTGGTAAATATTTTCTATTATATTCTTTCTAATATAATATAGGAATCATTCATATGAGTGTAAAAACGCTTCAGTAGTGAATAATATATAGACAGAATTTGTGCTTATTTTCTATTGGTCCCGGCACTATGGTCGGTGATGACGTAATTGTCCTGTATTAAGTAGCCTCACACATTCTGTAAAACAGAATCTCGTCATCATTAATTATTTTCGTTGTCTTAATATTTCAATATAAATATATTATTTATCAAGATACGTGATATTAAAAATTTTGAAATTATTTAATACTGTTTTGTTTACATTCATTTAAAAAATAAAATTTTAAAGAAAAAGAAGGAGAAGGAGAGATAAGAAGAAGGACGGGGGGAAGGGGTGTAGAATAAATATTAATTTGCAGTGTAGAGTTGTTGGTTTTAACTTTTATATATTTATCATTTTTAACCTTCTTTCTTATTGTATTTTGTTTGTTCATTTGTGGGTTATTTGGTGAGCGGGTGGTGGCCTTAGGTGTTGGGAAGTGCCTAGGGTGGGGAGTCCACAAAGCGTGCAGCCTGAGTGAGTATATAATAAGAAGGAAAAGATGGGGAGGAGAGAGGTAAAGGGTGGGATGTATGAACGTGAGAGGGGTAAACGAGGATTTGAAGAGGGAGGAAGTGGGGTTAATGTTTGAAGAAAAAAAGTTGGATGTGCTAGGGTTAACTGAAACTAAGCTGAAGGAAAGAGGGAAATGGACTTTTGGAAAATACAAGGGTATGATATCAGGGTGAACGAGAGAGTGAGGGCGAGGGAAGGGGTGGGAATAGTTATGAGGACAGAAAGAGGTGTGGATAAGGTAAATGGTTGTGCAAGCCACGTTGAGTTCGAGGAAATGTGGGTAAAGTTGAATTCGGGGGGGAAATGTGGGGTTTTATATGCGCATATGCACCAGTGAATGGAGCGAGGGAGGAGGAGAAAAGATTTTGGAGTGAGTTGAATGAGTGTTGGGAAAGTTTTGGGGTAATGATTAAAATTTGTCTATGGGAGATTGACATGCAGGCATGGGAGGAAGGGGTGGGAAAAGAATAATAGGACCATTTGGGTAGGGGAGAGGAATGTATGGAGAAAGTTTGTTAGAGTTGTGTGTTGAAAGAAGAATGACAGGGGAAATAACTTGGTTCAAAAAAAGATGAGAATATTAAGTATACATGGAGAGGAGATAACGGGGGGAGGCGGTACTGGATTATGTGTGTGTAAATGGGAAGGATAGAGGCAATTGCTAGATGTAAATGTATTTAGAGGGGCGGGGAGGGGGATATCGGATCACTATTTGGTGGTTGCTAGGATAAGGGTGGGAGGAGAGGTGACGGTTAGGAAAAGGAAAAAAGAGGAGAGTAGAAGTGTGATAAAGGTGGAAAAATTGGAGGAAACAGTGTGTAAGAGGGAGTTTAGGAGAGGATGGAGGATAGGTGGAGAGACGTGAGAGGGACGGAAATTGGGGAGGTGGAGGGGAGTGGATGAGATTTAAAGAGGCAGTATGTGAAGAGCGCTTAGAAGGGTATGTGGAGTAAAAAGGGGGGGTGCAAGCAGAAGGAAAGGGAGATGGTGGAGTGAGGAGGTGAAGGAAGTGGTGAAAAGGAAAAAGGAGGCTTATGTGAATTTTGGAAGTAGGAGAGAGGAAAGCTGGGAGGAATAGAGAAGGGTTAGAGTTGAAGCAAAGAGGGCGGTGGAGAGGGCGAAGAAAAATGCAAATAATGAATGGTGTAGAAATGACGGAAAATTTTGAATCGGGGAGCAAGATGTTTTGGAAAGAAGTAAATAAAAAAAAGGAAGAAAAGGAGGGTTTGGGGATGAGGATAAGGGAGGAGATGGGGGAGTGGATTTAGGAGAGAGAAAGGGTTGAGGAAAGAGTGGGGGCAGTATTTCTAGTGATTATTGAATGAAGTGGGTGGGGAGGGGAGGAAGATTTGCAAGAGGTGAGGTTGGGAGTGAATGGGGGAGGAGGGGGAGGATGAAATACAAATGGAGAAAATTATTAGGGCCTTGAATAAAAGGAAAAAAAAAAAGGGAAGTTCCGCAGTCTGGAGGTGTGAGAATGGAGAATGTTGCAGAAGGGAGGTATAGGGGTGGAGAAATGGGTTGTATAGGTTATATAATATATGTTGGAGGAGTGGTAACAGGATTGGGAGGATGGGTGTTTGGTCCCCCTGTATAAGGGGAAAGGGAATAGGATGGAATGTCGGGAATTATAGAGGTATATGTCTATTAAGTGTGGTAGGGAAAGTGTATGGGAGAATACTGATTGAGAGGGTGAGAGGTTTAACGGAGGGAAGAATGGGGGAAGAACAAGGAGGATTTAGGGAGCAGGAGAGGTCTGCTGGACCAAGTGTATATACACTAAAGATGCTCGTGGAGAAAAGTATAGAGAGGAAGGGGAAAGTGTATGGGTGTTTTTTAGATTACGAGAAGCATATGATTAGAGAAGAGGGGGGAATTGTGGGGGGTGTTGGAGGAAAATGGAGGGGGGGGTAAATTAGGTAAAGGTATTAGGAGCCTTTATAGGAATAGTAGAATGTGTGTAGAGTGTTAGGAGGGGAGAGGTGAGATGTTTGGGGTGGTGAGAGGATTGAGGAAGGGGTGTGTTGTCGCCGTGGCTTTTCAATTTGTTTATGGAGAGTGTTTGCAGAGGAAAGG
>JABUQX010045031.1:0-12500 GCA_015478945.1 Trachelipus rathkii | reverse complement strand
AATTTTCCTATCAAACAGGATTTTAAATTGTATTTAGAATTCCGATCTTTCGAGTAAGGGAGATATAACTGTTTTTTTTCTTTCAAATTTTCTATCAACGCTATTGTGAATGGATAAAGATCTAATTGTATATTTACGTCGAATTATTCATCGCAGTTGTAGATACGAGTTTGAAGAGGGAGAAGGCGTTGGAAAGAGCGGCCGAGTTTTGGAGGGAATGTGCTTGAGGTACTGACACACCCTCGGTTCAGCCTATATTGCTCATGTCTGTGAAGATACGTAGCATTTCCCTCATGTGTTGGAAGCACGCATAGTCGTCCGAACGCGATTCCGAAAAAGGAAGCCGCTCTGATCCTTCTAACTATCGCCGCTATGATGCTCTGCACTTGTATTGTATGCGTAGGAGTCTTTGAAACCTTCCTAACTTCTCCTTCGTTAGACCATCTGGAATTTCATTCTCGTCTTTCCGATCGCTAGTAGGGCTTTTGGTGTTCAAAGTCTAAGCTGGCGATATACTTGTTCCATATTAGACCGAGTTTGATGGTTTTGCGCGTCTTAGAAAACTACTGGCAGGACTTGCGTAGTGGCGTCTGATATCCAAAGAAGTGTTGGACGGGTATGGCACGCCATTCATTGCTCTCCAAGCCCCATCTCTTGTCCCCCTTCTGCTTTGTTACTTATGTCTTAGGTTTCTTTCCAAGTCGCTTAACCTCGCTTATGGTTGGAGGAGCGACATTGTTCTATCTTGTTTCTGGTCAAGTAATGAGGTATTCTGCAGGGGTGTTGGCGTGCTCATCTCCTACTTTATCCGTACTTTTACAATTATGGATCTTCTCAGCCGCAACATTAACTCTAGTCGCACCTCACAGTGCCGATTGCAGCTGCGACTTCATTCTTCGAACTTCAGTTGGTGCTATTGCTGCTGCCATCTTGTAGCTTCTAGGGAATTTTCTCGGTGGCTGTAATCTTTTCCGATTCTATTCTCGCGGCTAGATAGAATTTGCGGGTGATGTTGCGTGGGGTCGTCTCAACGCTTGTGAATTCACTTCTTTAAAAAACCCAACTCTACAAATCTCCCCTCTCTAAAAATACCTTGCTAACTTTCAATCCATCTTTTGACGGTTCTTGTCGTCTCTCTGTTGACAATATAAGATATGGCTTGGGCTTAACTAAAAGGCATGTCTTGGAAACCTACATCACAACGGATTGCTGGGGCGGCCTCAAAAGAACTGGGAGTTCTGTTTAGACTGCGTGACTTTTGTGTTCCTCTTCTCAGTTACTCCAGCTATAGAAGGGTCTCATCCGGCCCTGTATCGAATACGGCTGTTCTCATACTGGGGGGCTTCTGGTTTTCAACCGCGGCTTTGGACAGGGTCAAGTCAAAGCCAAAAGACTTATAAACTGTTCTGTACATTCCAGTTCACTTGAACCTATATATTGGCGGTGTGATATTATTGGTTATCTCGTCTGACGACAGGTGTCGCACAGACAGGTGTTCGAGGGAATTCCCACTCGCGTACACCCACCTTTACGACGCCCTCGTAGCACAGGGAGTGCTGTATCTGCGTCACCGAGTTTTGTGTAGATTATTGGTTGAACGTCCAGGGCTAGTGGTTGCTGCGGTGTTTCTTTTTTCCTTCCACCACTGTTCTGGGGAATTCTCTCCATCTTCTGTGTTTCCTGCTGATTTAATCTCGCTCATTTAAGGCTTGCTTCTATGTCACTGCGTAATGTTGCGCTAAGCGGAGAAATTTGGCGTGCAGACCATACCCTCCTTGAATAAGGCTCTGCGCGTCAGTTAAATGTAAAAAAAAGACAAAAAAAAAGAAAGAGAAAAATTTTTGACGGTTTTCTGTACCCGATTGTCGTTGCTTGGCCCGCTTGTTTACGCCGATACACGATTTAATGTTTGTAACGACCGTAATTTTTTTGTTGAACGATGCTAAGAATTAACGGACGTTAACTTTCTCATTAACGGTGCCCACGCTTTAGAGAACAGCTATCTATATGATATATCTATATTATTACACATATTATAATATATTTATTATATATTATAAGTATATATATATTTATAATATAGATATATATGTATTATATATAGTATATATATAGTATAGTAGTATTAATATATATAGTATATATATATATATAATATTTATATAGATATTATATATGATATTATATAACATATATGTGCTATAGTATATATATATATAGTATATCATGATAATATATATAATATACTGATATATATAATATAGTATAGATATATATATATATATAGTATAGTATATATAAATATATAATATATATAGTATATATATTGGCATCTTACGTGATGCAAAAATGCCAGAGGCCCCAGGATTGGTCGAAATGGGTGTGTGTGTTTTTTTAATTAATTAAAAGCCCAATCCTTTAAATTATAGAAATCTGTCAGAAAAATTGGAAAAGTTTCCTATACGCTGTTCAACGGCGACGCCGTTATTAGTGGGTTCTATTTTGACGCTGTTGAAGTTTTATCCGTCTTATTGTTATTAATTTCTTCGCAATCAATGTTGTTTGGCACATAATTGGCAATTGTGTTTATTTTCGTTGGTGGTGCTCTATAACCCAGGAAAACTCCAGAACAAAATGTCATGTGACCCCAGCAAGGGTCTCAAGCACCGTTCCATGGATTCTAAAAAGCAGCGAGTTCGCACAGTGATAATGAATCAGAGAACCTGAAACTGTACTAGAGTGCACATTTTGGGAAGTTTTGTCACTCAGTAGGAATCTTATATACTTTAATCTAACTGCTACCCTGTTGTCAGTGAGGGTTCAATTCCTGGTTGGGGTCCCAAACATTCTTCTATGGAATATATATATATATATATAGTATATAAATATAGTATATATATTATATATTATTATATTATATATATGCACATATAGTATATATATAGATATATCATATATATATTATATATATATATATATATCATATCTACAGGGGTGTCTCAAATATATATACTGGAATACCTTCTGAAGACTATTCAAACTTTTTAATGAACTACGTGCCAGTTTAAGCTTGAATTACAGAACAGTGCAAGTATTTAAAAAAGAGCTCATGTTTTGCAAAGTGTTTTCAAAATGATGACCCACCATTGTCCAGACACTGATGGATAAGCGACCAATGGAGTCGCAAACGACCCGAAACAGAAACAGTTTATTTGGAATGTCGTGACAATGTCTTTCGATTTCCAATTTAAATGCATTTATCGGTTCTTGGTTTTGAGCGAAAAACTCTGTCCTTGAGGTATCCCTATAAAAGGAAGCCTTGGCGTGAGATCTGGGGAACGCGCAAGGTATGGCAATAACTGGCCGTATTGAGGTTGTGCATCGAGGTGAGCTCCTACATCGCGATGGTAGTGGGGAGGTGGTCCATCTTGCTGATGAAAGTAAATCACGTCGTTATCACTAACATCTCGTCAATGTGGCTGGACGACCGACTCTCGCAAGGCTTAGGTATCCTCTCCATCTGACCCGCTCCCGGCTAAAAAAACGGTGCCTCAATGAATGCCAATGGCTGAAAATCCCACATCAGCAGTTTATTCAGGAGGTTTAAATGGGTTCAGGCCTTTACACATGGGGATTTACATGACCCCAATTAGGCTAAAATTCTGGTGATTAAGGTCCGAGCCATTTTTAAAGGTGCCTCATGCTCTCAAACAATTTTTGTGTGGAAATCCTGCATCTCTGCAGGCCATTCACAAACAGTTGGAAGTAGCCGTCGTGGATCGTCTTCATTGAGAGGCATGGAGTAGTCTTGGTCCTGTAGGCATTTCAGCGTAGACGCTTCAAGATGGCGATGGACGCTTATCTTTTGGATGTGTGCTCCCGCAGCGATTTGGTCGTAAAGATTTATGTGGGGATCGGAATGGCGGGTTTCTGTACTTGCTCTTGCTTCTTTGGCCGGGTTTGGTGGATGTTCGTGGTTTGTGCAGACACGTTTCTGTTGACGTATGTGAGAGGTTTCCATCTGCTTCATATTTCTCTCTGATGGGGCAATGGTCCGGTGCGTTGGGTGGCGGTTTATCGAACTCCCCTTTTTAAAACCGTCTCTGCACTCGTCGCGTTTCCGGTGGTCAATGATAGCAATTTAAGGACAAACATGTCTCTCTTCAAAGCTAAGTTGATCTCCCGCCATTCTGTTACAGTAGTTACATTCAAAGTAGAACCAGATATCAATTATTTGGTTTAGTACATTTTTTGAGACACCCTGCATATATAATAATATTTATATATATATATATTTATATATATAATATAATTATAAATATATATATATATAATATTATCTATATAATAATATAATATAGTATATATATAAAGTATATATAGTATAGTAAGTATATTTATATATAGGTTATACTAATAGGGAGGTATATATATAATAGATAATAGTATAGATATGGATGGATGAGCGTTATATAGTAGTGGATGAGTATAAGGCTAGTAGTATTGAAGTAAATCATGATATCTATATATATTATATATATATATATAGTATATAACGGTATATATAAGTACTCGGTAAATATAATCTATATTACTATATAAGTAGTATATATATATATATAGTATATATACTATATTATATTATATGTATATGATATATATAATATATATATAATATATATATTTAATATATAGTATATATAGTATATTATATATATCTGAACTGTTTGAATTAAATTTTTATCAATAAATTATATAAGCAAATATTAATATCAAAAATAAATGGCGTAAACATAATTTTAATAATAATAATAATAATAATAATAATAATAATAATAATAATAATAATAATAATAATAATAATAATAATAATAATAATAATAATAATAATAATAATAATAATAATAATAGCATTATGTGAATCTATTTTAGCTGTAATATTAACTTCAAAATAATAAGAATAAGCGTAAACATAATAATAATAATAATAATCATTAATAATAATAATAATATAATTATAATATAAAATGAATAATAATATACTAATAATTAATAATAATATAATGAATAATATAATATGATATATCTAATAATAATAATACTGATTGAATAATATAATATATAATAAAGATAAATAATAATAATCCCAATAATAATAATAATAATAATATTAGACTATAATACCATAATCCCAACCTATAACACACAAACTAAATAATAATAATAATCAATAATAATAATAATAATAATAATAAAATAATAATAATAATAATGCCTCAGTGAGTAATATAGGAGTAATTGGGACTTTCCTTCTCCCCTCCGTAACATAAATGATGAAAGTGAGGAGCAGCACAGCAGCCAACTACCCAAAAGAGACGACGCATTATAAAAAATGAATCTTTATTTGTTTTCTCCTCTCAGATATTCATAGGATGGGATCGTAATCACGTGACTCTGGCTCGTAATTGAGCAGAGTTGACCATTTGCTCAAATCAAGGCAAAATGTAAGAGTATCATATGCTTTCCTCTCTCTCTCTCTCTCTCTCTCTCTCTTCTCTCTCGCTCTCTTCATTCCTCTCTCTTCTCATCTGGTCTCTCTCTCCTCTCTCTCTCCTCTTCTCCTCTCCTTTTAAACTATATAATATATATAATATAGTATATATATATATATTATATATATAATATATATTATACCTATATATATAGTATATATATCTATATATACTATTATATATATATGTATATATATATATATATATATATAATATATATTAGGGTTGGCCGAACCCGGGTTTATGTGCACCGCACCGCTCCAGGCTCGGGAGGTGGGGCACCAGCTACCGAACCGCACCCAAACGCAAACCGCAAACGTACCCGAAATATATATATTATATAATATACTTAATATAATATAGGATACATATATATATATATATATATTATATATATATACATATAATATATATATATAGTATATATATCGAATTTGGAATAGGCGGCCCCGAAACGATGAGATTACCCAGCCAATTAAGGCATATATGGAGTCCTTAGAGTATCCATGGCAACTCCAGTGCCACATGGTTTCTCCCTTTTTAGCTCATATTCCAACATTCTTCTTAATTGAAGTAGGGTTGGCAGAGCACCGGTATTTTGGGCACACGCACCGCGCACCGCACCAGCTGTAGCAGCACCAGCACCGCACCCGCACCGCACCACGAGTTTTTGAACTTGGGCGCACGGCGCATACCGCACCGCAGCCCGCACCGGTATCCATGGTTTGGCGCTCGAGCCGCAGCGCAGCAGTTTGCGCACCCGACCACGCAACCGTCACGCACTTCTACTATAACCCACTTGTGACGTCCAAACTTTAGTGTGGTTAAGGAATTAAAAGGAATAACAAAGAATATCAATATTTTATCACATTTATTTACTTCTTACAACATAATATTATTCCATAATATATTACAAGTATATATAATATTATATATATATATATATATAAGTATTATATATATATATATATAGTTTAGTAGTATATATATATATATATATATATTATATATTAGTATCTGTTTATATATATATATACTATACTGTGAATATTATATATAATACTATATATTGATATATATATATATATATTATATATAATATATATATATATATATATAATATATATTATATATATATAATATATATATATATAGTATATATATATACTTTATATCATATATATTATATATTATAATATATATATATATCATATATATATAATATTTATATTATGTATATATATATATGTATAATCTATATATTATATATATATTATATATATATTATCCTGTAGATATTTTAGATACTAAACTGCAAATTTTACCATATATATATATATATATATGATATATATGGTGAGTAGTATATATAATTATTATATATATATCATATATAAATATATATATATAGTATATATCTATTATATATTATATATATAGTACTGAGTTAGACTTGATAAGGTATTTTCAGTTATTAAGTGAAATGTAGATTTGATATTATAAATAACTTAAATTTTTGCAAACTTTTCGGATGTAAGTGCTTGTGTCTGTCGATCGGTTATTAGATCGCAGGCTTTTGAGAATAGTCTTTCCATTTTCCAAACCGTGTTGCTGGGGATTAGCAAGAAACTTTCAGGCTACTTTACTAAGTAGGTGGAACAAATGCCTCCTTTTCGCTTCAAGGAAATGGTTGAAAATGTTGAAATTCAATTGTGTCTCTGTGATAGGTCTTGGTCCTTTGATAATAGTTTCTTGTAAAGTTGAGTTCATTATATAGAGATGAATTTACGGATGATTAACCACTATCGCAGTCACTTTCGCTAGACTTTGTAAGTAAATTTTTCCAAACAATGAAACAAACTTCACCCACGAGACTCGTCCTCTCACACATCAGCACAATATATAATTTATAAACAAGGCTCAAAAGATCATTCTACGAAAAAGACATAGGTACAATAGATATCGAAACAATATATCGTAAGTTTAGTTGGTGATTCTACGTAACGTCGCGGTTCCGGGATTTTCCAGTTTTTCCTTTTAAAAAGTTTCTATACCATTAATAATAATTCCAGTCAAGAATCAGAATATATTTTTTCTTAAATTTTGGGTTCAAGTATGTTGACATAAACAAATTGGGTTTTGAACGTTGGGGATTAGTCTTTGATTAACTTCATTTTGGATTGGTTCTTTAGCCTTTTCTGTTTGCTTCATGCAAATCTTCTATTGCTGATAACTGAGAACTTATAGCAATAAACCGTTGGAAACAAATTATCGAAGAGTAGGATATTGTACTTCCACACAAAATGTTGCGATGACACTTCTTTAAAAGGTCTCAGAATTTCTTGCAAATTCTCTTAAATTATTTTTTCATTTGGTTTTATAGCCAGGGATGGAAGTTGGAAGTTTTAACTTCAAAGCTGCAATTTCTAACTGCTCTGCTTGACTGAAAGCTTCGTCTATCATAGGTAATGACTATTTCATCTTGTCTTTACATCTCATCGTAATTTTTGTTTTGAAATTAATGTGAATGTATTTCTTCTGATTTAATAGATTGCTTTGTGTACATCTCCAAATTTTTGAAATCTTTGATGAGATGAATAGTTTCAAATGTATTTACGTACTATTTCTACAATGTTTTGATGATAAATGGGGAATTTTGTGGTTTTGGAAATAAAAGCGGGATTATATTTTACAGTAAGGTTATAGTAATGTTGCAATCAAGGTATCACATTATTTATAATTCAACCTTTCTGACATGGCTTTAATAACATTTGTTAGGATGTTATAAGTTAACAACAAAAGGAAGGCTTCTAAATTTAGTTCTTTGAAAACACTCTGCTATTGAAGCACTATGTTATCACCTGTATAAGATTCATCACATGGAATGCATCCGATAACAGGTAATAACACGCAATTCCAAGTTTCATCAAGTTGGAGCTGTGAAGTTACGGGCTAAAAACTGAACCTTTGATTTTAGGTGCATGTCCATAAATCAAATGAACATCAAGGCGATCGAATGCACTAACTTCGTACTAGCAATCAAACATTCTTTGAATTTTTTGTCTCTTGTTGGCGTACAAGACACTTATATACTGAATTGTTGCAATTGCTACTCGTGGATCGGGCATTGATATGTCGGATCGAGAATAATTTAAGAGTTTGCTTGATATATTATATAATATAGTATATATATATATATATATATATGAATGATATATGTATATTATATATAATTATATATATAATAGATTATATTGAGTATATATAGTATATATCTAATGGACAAATTGATAGTAACGGGGACACGGTACGGGACGTTCGGATTTCAAAAAACTCTTTCACACGGGTGACTCTTTGGTACGTGAAACGTTGCATCTAGTCGTGAAATAGAATTTTGACGCTTTGATTTTTTTAATATACTCAGGTTAGGAACGTCGGATTTAAACAAACAAACTTTAACTTACGTACCTAGCCTAACCTAACCTAAATCCTAACCTAGAATCACCTGCGAATCTTTTTTTAATGCGACCTACTAACGTGAAATAAAAATGAATTTATTGGTTGGCGAATTGTCAAGCGGGGCCGTAGAGACATCTTTATATGTTCCCTATATTATTTTTTTTTTAAAATCCGAAGTCCCGTTCCGTGTCACCGTTACTTATACTGTTGTCATATAAACTATATAATATATATATATATGATATTAATATGATATATATATATTATATATATATATATAATATATATAATATATATATATATGATATATATATATATTAGTATATAGTTATATATATATAGTATAGTATATATATATATATATGTATATAATATATATAATGGTAAATGCCTTTTTAACAGTTCACAGTTAATAGTTAAAAAGGAAGAATTTGAGGAGTGAACTGCAATTTTTGATAAAGTTTAAATATTTTATTATTGTTCATTATTTACGAACTTCTTTTTACTGCGTAATTCAAATTCCATATTATATACAACTTGGATGTTGTACGGCTAACGTTCCCTAAAATTAATGGAAGAAATTAAAGATGATATAATATTTTAAATTTAATTTAAAAAACGACACTTTCCTAAGTTTTGTGAACTAAGCTAACCCTAACCTAACCCTAGCACCTAGCTGAAAGCTAACCTAACCTATAAAAAAAAAATTTCATTTCGCGCGATAGAACACTCTATTTCCGACGTATCATAAGGTACTACCTGTGAACAATTTTCTTGAATCTGACGTCCCGTTCCGCGTGGGCGTTAAATAACTTTGTCATATACTACTACATGCATACGATTATATATAATAATAGTTATATATATATTTCATATATTATCGTATATTATATAGATATATATATATATATATTATATATATATATATATATATATATATATATAATTAATAGTAGTATATAGTTATTACTATATAGTATCTTATTAATAAAGTAACAACTTTAAGACATAGACTTCTTTTATATTTTACTCAAGAAAACACTACTTCAATATACTAAATAAATACTTCTGCAAAAACAGCAGGAGATTCTATCCGATTGCGAAAGATGACATCAGATCAGCGGCCACAATAGCTTGATCAATTGATTTTTTCCTTTCTGGAATTCCATCTCTGTTTTTTTTCAGCTTTTGGAATCAGAATTAGGTTTAAAAATAAGATCGCACACAGATCGTTCATTTTCTGTTTCTTTAGATTTTCTGGGTTCTAATTTCGTTGTAAAGTGGTATGATGAATTTCCGTCTTAAATGCCTTCTTAAATTGAAAGGCTTTCTTTTATTGATTTTTGAAAAACACAAACGGCATTTTCTTTAATCTGATTTCCCAGTTTTCTCATAGCAATCGACAAAAGTTTTTCCATTTGTAATGTTCTGGCTGCAAAGTATTTGTGTGATGTTTCTGAACAGACGTTCCACTCCATGAGGTTGAAGGTATTCCATAATGGATGGTATGTCGATCAAGCCTGAGCACTTGAAACGTCATTATATTCAAAACTATGAAAAGGACCTAATAAGTATACATTGTATTCTTTTTTAATCACGTTAGTTTTTTTTTCTTAAAAGTTAAAAAATAGATATCAGAGATATTTAGTTTTTTGACAAAAAGATACTGTAATTCAACATCAAAAAATAACAATAATTTTTCTGTGCTAGACATACAAGCTTACATTTGAAATATTTACAGCAGCAATGAGCACACTCCAATATTCTTAATAGCTTCCAGCCAACTGCGATTCGCTATGAGACAACTGAATCCGACTCGACGTTAGTGATTCTGCCAATTTTCCACACAGTCGTCGGAGATGCCCACGACCAGCATCTCAGCACGACTCTGCCACTTCGCGAGTTTGTATTGAAATGGACCGAACTTTTCGCGGGTCTTTAAGTTAGTAAATATAAAACATAGAATATATATATAATATAGTATTATATATATATATATATATTATATTAGGTAATATATATTATTATCATATATATATATAATAGTATTATATAATATATATATTATATATATATATACTAATATATATATATTATATATATATATATATATATATACTATCAAGTACGAATATTCTTACACAATTGCGAACTCTGAAAGCCCAGCCCTTCCGCGCACCGAACCGCGCAAAGGCTTCGGGCAGACCGCGCACGACCGCACCAACAAGCTTCGCAACCGCGCACCGCAGACCGCACCGCACCCAGTCTAAAAAAATTCTCGCACCGCCGCACCGCACCGCAACCGACATTTACAGCTCGCACCGCGCACCGCACCGCTATGGCTGTGATCGGACCCGAGTGCGTTTGCCAACCTGACATTGGCAGTAGCTTGTCCCTTAGAACGCACCAGTAAAATACAATTTCAAGACAACAACTTTCCTTTTAAAAAGAAATAAAAAATGTTAAAAAATGGCAGCCACGTGATTAGTCTCATAGAGGTCTATGGGGTGGCTTCCAGAATAACCCTAATCCAACCCTAGCCCTCAAATCACATTTGGCTAATGATGGCTCGGTGGATGATTGATGGTGTTGAGTGTTAGTTATGGATATTGCCGGCCTGGTTTTGATATACGGTCTGGTCTCTTTTTCATCATAAATTTCCTGCAACCTTTACGGCTTTAAATCTAATTTTTCATTTTTTTTCAAACATCACCTCTAATTCTCTAAACCTCATCTCTTAAATTCTTAACCGAAACTTAGTATTTTTGAGCGTTCTGACTTCAAACTCAACTCTGTTGACTCCTGCCATCTCTTTCCTCAACTTTCAACCAAAGGCCATTTTTGTGCCAATGTGTGCAATGTTCTTGTTTGTTCCAGTGGTCTCTGATTTTGAAAGTTTTCCCGCCATAGGTTCTGAGAGCCTAATAGCTGCAAGCGTCAACGCTCAATGTACACTGTATAATGCTGTTCTGTATATTCTGTCTCCTAACAGCATAAACTGACTATCCTAAATTCTTCGCCGATCCTAGTTGCGTCCAAATTAAAACACATGTTCTCTCTCTCTCTCGTCTCCGTCTCTCTCTCTCTCTCGTCTCCTCTCTCTGTCTCTCTCTCATCTCTCGTCTCTCTCTCGTCTCTCTCTCTCTCTCTCTCTCTCTCTCCTCTCTCTCAGTCTCCTCGGTCTCTCTTCATCTCGTCGTCTCTATTCTCCTCTCTCTCTATCTCCTCGTCTGGATATAACTACGAAAGAAAAAACGGTAAGGATTTTATACAGCGTGACCGTTTTATTTATTTATTATCTTATTATTATTATCCTTTTTATTATTTTATTATTAATTATTGATTATTATTATTATTATTATTATTAATTATTATTGATTATTTATATTATATATTACTTATTATTATTAGTAGTTATATATTGATATATTATTATTATTATTATTATTATTATTATTATATATATTATTATATTTTATTATTATATTA
>JABUQX010045029.1:17500-36247 GCA_015478945.1 Trachelipus rathkii | reverse complement strand
TGTATTAATTTAAAGTAACAATTGAAATGAGATTCATGAATGAGTATCCAGAATCTGCTAATACTAAATGAAAAAATCCACCGAGGTAAGTAACTAAATAGTATAAATACCTAGTGAATGTAGTTTCACAAATAGATTTAAAAAAAAATAATATGAAGATTTAAAATATAACTACCTCAAGGATTACAGAGGATACTGGGAATTTAATTAATAATTTCATGTAAATTTATTAAGTTCGACTATAATATATATAACCGTATTAGGTGCAATTTTACAAGATATCAAATATAATATTCCTTTTTTATCACAATTTTTAGAAATGTGTGAACGTCCATTGACTACGTTCGAAATATTTTACTTTTAATTAATTAAGAATTCAATTTTTATAAGGCTTATATTTTGTTTGCTTCTGTATCAAAGTTTCTATATTTTGTTTCACACACACACAACACCCACACCACACACACACACACACACACATCACACACACACACACACACACACACACACACACACCTATATATACTATATATATATATATATATATATATATAATAGTTATATATATATATAATATATTATATAGTATATATGTATAATATATATAATAGTATATTATATATATATATATTATGATATATATATATTATATATTAATACTATATATAAATAATATATTATATAATGTATATAATATATATATATGATGATATATTATATATGTATATATATAATACTATTATATATATATATATATATATATATATTATATATATATTATACTAGTATATATATATATATATATTATATATATACTATATATATAATAATATATATATAATATATATATATATATATATATATATTATATATGTATATATATATTATATTACAGTATATATATATATATTATATATATATAATAGTATATACTATATATATATATATAATATATAGTATATACTATATATGATATACTAATAATAGTATATATATAAAATATATATATATATATAGATATACTAGGTATATATATACCTTATACAGTACTAATATTATATACATATATTGATAAATAAAATATATATATATAATATATTACTATATAAAGTAAACATATATTATATATATATATATGTTCTATATATAAATGAATGATGTATAATTATGTATATATATATATACATATATAATATACAATTATATAATATATATAATAATAGTACATAATATTATATATAATAATACAGTTATACTATACTTATAGTATATATATATAATAGTATATATATAATAAGATCTAGTATGTAGTATATATAATATATATATTAATAATATATCTATATATATACCATATATATATATATATATATATATTATATATATCCTTTATCCTTTCTTTACGCTCCTTTCGCTTCATGCTAGATGTGAGGTAAGATGGCTCCGACACGTACGAAAAAGGACTAGTTAAGAATTAGAGCATAGACGAAGTCGAACATTAGATGGTTCCTACCTACCAGCCTTTCAACTAACCTAAAGTGAGGTCTTCATCCTAATCAAAAAAATTCACCCTAAGGGCTTTAAAAGACTGCAACTTGATGGCCTCACGTTGCTAATTAGAGTTCAACATGTGAGGGCTCATCCCTTGTGACACAGGCCACAACCATATACCACTGCCCTCACAAAACCCACCATTCACTCCCTATTATGACTAATCTTTCTTCTTACGCCTTGAACACCCAGAACTCACTATCCCATTTCCTTTCCAGACACCCTTCTAACAGAAAGGAAGAGAATTCACTGAAGACACAATTCACTTTTCTTTGGTCTCCTAGCCGGTCGATTCCTAGCATACACACCGCAATACATCCGCTAACCAACCGACTATCATCCATCCTTTTCATATGACCAAACCATGTAATTACACATACTACGTTATTCTGTTCATTATACGTACTTCGGTTACGAGCGACGCACAACTCCCTTAAATCACACCATAGTTACACAACTTTATAACGATTTAACGCCTTATGGTAACAACATAACCAAATGCAAAAAGCCGTGAGGCAATCAAGACTTAGTCAGTGCTTTTGTATTCACCAAGAATTAATTGCACCAGCCACCTGTTCTACCACTTTCACAACTTTCACATTACCACTCTGCCTCATCTGGTCTCCTTTTCATTCAACATATAACCTAAATATTAAAACTCCTGTACCTGTTCCAATTGCTCATCATAATATATATATATATCATATATATATATATTAAAGTATAATTAAAATAGGTAGCTACTATATATATATATATAATATATATTACTATAATATATATATATATATTATAATATATATACCTATCATAATAGATATATATATATATATATATAATATATATATATAATATAAGTATAATAAATATATATACTGAATATATATTATATAATGGTATATATAAATAATAATATATATATACTATAGGTATATTATATACTATATAATATTTATATACGATATATATAATATATGATTATAGTTATATATTATAACATAACCAATACTACTAAACATATATACTATACAATATAATAGATATATATAGTCATATATCATAATATATATATATATATATATATATATATAAATATATATAATATAGAAGCTATAATATATATATATATATATATATATAATAATAGATATGTTATATAGTATATAATTATATATTCCACATAACGATGACTACACCATACCCCTATAAGACTAATAGATATATATAACGTCAAT
Organism: Trachelipus rathkii; assembly: GCA_015478945.1. Classification (NCBI taxonomy): domain Eukaryota; kingdom Metazoa; phylum Arthropoda; class Malacostraca; order Isopoda; family Trachelipodidae; genus Trachelipus; species Trachelipus rathkii. Next base: position 33,461 of record JABUQX010045029.1, on the reverse strand, counting down.
ATAACTACAATAAACTATATATATATATAATATATATATATATGATATATATATATAAGCTATATATATATATAATAATAGTATATATATATATATTATATATATTATTTATATATATATATATATATCCGGAACGTGTCAGAGCGCCCAAACAAAAACAACGCACAACGACAAAGAATTCCGAAAAACACAAACATCGAACGACCCACACTTGAGACCGTGGCGAGTAACAGTATTGTAAAATTCAAGACCAACTTCAGTGAGGGACCTTGTAATCACAAGAACAAAAATCAGTTGACATGTTGTCTATTTGCTGTGTAATTTTCATTTATTATTGCCATAAACTTTCTGGGACATCTTCAACTGTCAAACTCATTATTCTCATAACTTTCTCTTTGTTACTTACATCAATTTTCGATTAATCCCCTCATATGTTAATCTGTGTAGTGTAGTGTAGTGTAGTGTAGTGTAGTGTAGTGTAGTGTAGTGTAGTGTAGTGTAGTGTAGTGTCGTTCAGTGTAGTGTAGTGGTGTGTGTAGTGTAGTGTAGTGTACTGTGTATGTTAGTGTGTTTGTTGATGTAGTGTAGATGTAGTGTAGATATACAAATTAATGTAGTAATTTCTAAATGCAAGTTTAAAATTTTAGGGTTAGGTTGGACACATTCAACCATTACTAATCTTTATTCGTCATTACAAACTCACTTTTGAGAACTTGCTCTTTAAATTAAAGATTTGAAGTGTTTGCAGAATCTCTTGGTAGTGCGCCTCAACCATTTCATTACATCCACCTTTAAAATTAGGTCTTCTATTATTCATTCCTTTTAAAACAAAAAAAAAGAACTTGCTCAAAAGTGAATAGAAGGAATATCAAATGAATTCTCCATTTACTTCGTTTAAAAGCCATATTTTTTCTCTTTTATATTTTGAATTTTTATACTTTTTGGGAAATTGTATTTTTTTTTTTCATTTTTATCAATTTCAAGATTTCGAAAATTTCAAGAAGTTTCATTTGAGTTTTTGTTTCTTTTTTTTTCTTTTTTACATCTATTTTTCTTTAAAATTAATTCATTTTAACTGAATTAAAAAAGAAATAACTCATCAGGTACTTTTTGCAGTGTTAAATGAGTAAATGCTAAATATATGCATATTATTATTATTATTATTATTATTTTCATTATAAATGCTAAATGTATGCATATTATCATCATTATATTATTATAAATTATTGTACTTGCTGTTATTTGAATTTGTAAAGCTTTGCTTTTATAAACAAAATGTTGGAGCTTTGGATTTTTTTTATTTTTCTTAAAACCAAATAAATGGTAAAATGTATTATTATTATTATTAATTATTATATTATTATTATTATTATTATTATTATTATTATTATTATTATTATTATTATTATTATTATTATTATTATTATTATTATTATTATTATTATTATTATTATTATTAAATCAGAAAGAATAATAATAATAATAATAATAATAATAATAATAATAATAATAATAATAATAATAATAATAATAATAATAATAATAATAATAATAATAATAATAATAATAATAATAATAATAATAATAATAATAATAATAATAAAGACGAATTAGAAGAATTAACAAATTTCAAATTGAATATAAAATGATAAGGACTTTAAATAAAAAATATGAAAATTAAAATAAAAATATTCAAAGAGAAAATGAAAGAGTAGCAAATACGAAAATTTAAAATTAAATTAAATTAAAAACGTTAAATTAAAAATATAAATTAAATTAATTGAATTAAATTTAAATTAAATTAAAATAAGATAAATTAAATTTTATTATGTTAAACGACAATAAATAAAATTAAACAAAGGAAATAAATTTTAAGTTAAATTAAATTAAATGAAGTTAAATTATATTACATCAAATTAGATTAAATCATATTAAATTAAAATATTAAATTCAATTTTGATTAGAGTTAAAATAAGATAAATTAACTTAAAATATATTAAATTGCGTTAAATTAAAAATTAAATTAAATTAGAGAAACTAAATATAATTGAGTGAAAATAAATTCAGCCAAATTATATTATGCTTAATGTCATTAAATTGATAAATAAATTAAATTAATTAAATTGAATTTAAGGTAAGTTAGGATGAGGTAAATTAAATTAAATTATATTAAATTGCAAGAAATTAAAAATTAAAATATAAAGAAATTAAATTTAAACTAAACTAATTTAGGTTAAAATAAATTTTTAAATATTATTAAATTAGATTAAATTACATTATATGTGAAATTAAATTATATATGATGATATAGATTGTATTATATTAAATTAAGTTAATTAAGTTAAAAAATTGAATTATATTAAATCAAATTTAAATTAAAATTAAACTAGATTAAATTAAATGAAATAAAATGAAATTCCATTATTTTATATTATATTAAATTTGCAAATTATATTAACTTAAATAAATTACATTTGAATTAATTTAAAATATAATAAATTAAATTAATTTTAATCAGATTAATTTAATTTTTATCAAATTAAATTAAATTACAAAATTAGATTAACTGAGTTCAATTAAATTTGAATTAAAACAAAATATAGTAACATAAATTAAATTAACTTAATTATCTTAAAATTAAAATAAAATAAATTGAACTAAATTAAAATATAGTAACATAAATTAAATTAACTTAAATTAAATTAAAACAAATTAAGCTTAAATTATAATTAAATTATAAATATTAATGCGAAATGCCTCAAATGAAACAAAGAACTTAAGATGAGGCTAAGAAAGTTTAAGAACGGAAAAGAAAAGAAAAGAAAAAGACGCATGTAGTAAATAAAATACAAAATTAAAATAAAAAAAACATATAAGAAAAACAAAATCAATTGATGTTTAAAAGAAATGAAATTGTGTGTGTGTCAATATAGAATATAAAAAAGTACTAATGAAAAAAAGTTTTGACTTAAAAAATTTGATTTTCGATTGAATAATAAAAATAACTAAAACTTTGATTAACTACAGAAAATAAACGAATCATGTTGAAAAACAAGCAGTGGAAAGATACTCACAAAACAAACCACACACACACACACACACACACACACAACACAACACACACAACACACACACACACACACACAAACACACACACACACACCACCACACACACACACACACACACCACACACACCCACACACATACACAAAAAAAAAAGAAAAAAAAAAAAAAAAACAATTATGTATGATATAGTATATATATATATATATATATTATATATATATATGTAATTATATAATATTATATATATATATATTATATATATAATATATAGTAGTATAGCTTATTATATTAGAAACGTATATACTACGTATATTATATTTTAGTGCATGGCCAACCAAAAAAGTGACATTGGAATAAGTTGCCAACCAGAACAGACGATTACACAAAATCGCCTGTCACCCCGATCTATAGCCTTGCCCATCAAGCCAATTAGAAAAATAGGGGCGCGGCTTAGTGAGCTTCCAATGCGTGCGAGGTGACATTGAAAATTTAAAGTTGCAAGAGGATCAGGCACCCGGCCGCCATCAGGACCTGATGGAATCACTGAAGCAAATTCTATATAACGGAAGGAACACACACTTACTGTCGACGCGTCGCTGAGTTCAATGCCGAATTCGAGTCAAGATGAATTCATTCAGTGCCAAGGGGCAACATGGACTAAGTATTAACTTTTAAAGGAAATATTCATCAAAAAAAATACAATGTTACAAATTCATCTGTTTCATTTTCCTACCCGAATTTTCAAACTGTCATTTTTTTTGTGGACGCCACTGCTATATAGTACTATATATATTACCTATATATATATATATATATATATATATAGTATATATATATATATATATATATATATATATTATACAAGTATATCAGTGTTTAAATGATTTAAATCAGCTAATCTTTTCCATAATATTTTTTGTAGACGAAATATAAATTTTTATATATATATACTAATATAAGTATGATATAATATATATATATATATATATATAGATATAGTATATACTATATAGTACAGTATATAGTATAGTATTACTATATATATATATATAATAGTATATATATATATAATATAGATATATAGTATATATATATATAGTATTATATATTATATATTATAATATTATATATATATATATATATATACAAAATTCTACACATATCATTTATTAAAACTAGATTTAATTTAGAATCCTTGGACGTCGCTTCCATTAATATAATGCAGAATCTATAAACAAAATATCGAATAGTATATTATAGTATATATCTATATTATATTAAAGTATATTTTGTATATAATTTCAAGGAACATTGTTAAATTTGTTTTTGGGATTTTGAACTTTGTAAACTCAAAATTGTATATTTTCTAATTTTATTATTAATTGATATTATATATATATACCATATATAGCTATATATACTATAAAGGAACACAACCATTATATTAGTTATATTATATAATATTATATAATAGTTAATAATACTATATAATATATATAGTATATATATATATAATATATATAGGATTATATATATAATATATATATATATTATATATATATATATAATATATATATATTATATAAGTAGTATTTTATAACTAATTATATATATACTATATATTATATAATATATATATAATATATATATATATATATATATATATATCGCCGACTCTCATTGAGAGGACGCTGGTTCAAACCCTCCGCGTAGCAGTCTGAGTTTTATCCTTCGGGGTGCAAGAATTAAATTTCGCGCCTGCGAACACGTGGTGTCGACAGCTGGAATAGCCAGCCCCTTTAAAGTTCGATTTCCTGTAGTGCCCCCGTGTTACCCTCTGAGGAGATAAGCACCGGTTAAAAGAAGTCTATATATTATTACTATATATAGTATATATATAGTATACTATATATATATATATATATATATATATATGTATATATATAAATACTATATATATATATATATAGTATATAGCTATAGTATATATAATATATAAGTATATTATTGTATATATTATTATATAAATTATTATATATACGTATATATATATATAGTAATAATATATTATATAGATATAATACTATATATAATTTATATATATATATACTATATATATACTATATATTATATATATAATATAAATATATATATATAATACTGGATATATATAATATAATATATATATATATATATATTAGGGTGTGTCAATTTTTGCAAAAAAATAAAATTTCGTGTGCTTCTTTTGTAAATGAGGCGGTTTCCAAAAAAATGTGCCTTTTGATGTGTAATATAATAATTTAAAAGGTGTTTCCTTATTCATGAACATTTACCTTGGTAAATTTGCGCTTGATTATAATGTATGTTGAAATTTCCAAAAAAAAAGCGGATAACTTAATATAAACTTAAAAGAAAATTTGCTCAAAAAGTGGTTTAATGAACTCAAGCAATTTTATTTATGTTTTGTTCTACTATCAAACACCCCAACAAACACATTGTAAAAAATGTAAAAGCTTCAACCAACAATATTCATCAAAATCTTGCTTCGATTCATTCCCTAGACATCATTCCTTCTGCTTGCTTCCTGGCCTCTAATGAATCCTTCTCGTTTCTCATGAGTATACTTTGACAGAAGCCTCTGTTACTTGTTTCACACACCTCTTCATGGACTGTCCATGCCATGGCCATTTTGGAACTTGTATTGGTTCTTCAACAAACTTTCTTATTTCTGATATTTTGAGTTTACAAGTAAGTGGAGGTTTATATACTTTTCCTTACCAGTATATCAGCTCCAAAAGGGAAATTGCATTTGGATTTACTGCAGGTGTTTACCTACGGCCGAACAGATAGGTCTCCTGGAGCATCATTATTCAGATTTCATTCCTTAATTTCAATTTTATTTTTCCTGGACCTCTGCTTTCCTTTCTTCTTGATCCTTCCGGAGCATAAAAGTGTCTTGAAGCAACCATTTCACCTAAATGCGAACCACGATGAACGTTGGATTGTTGGCAAAACAATATCTGCTACTGCCTTCTTCTGAGCTTTTAGGAGCTTCAGTTAATAAAGAATGTGGAGAGGTCCTTCCACCCAAGAGAATTTTGATTTGATTGTAAACCAGCAGGGATAGTAAACGCCAACAATGTATTCCACAAGCAGTTTTAACGTCTTCAAGTTGTTGCCTTTAAGGCTGTTTTGAAACCCATATGCGACAATGCTATTTGCAGTTGTTAACCACCGAGAGTGGCTTACAGGACCTATTTCTAATAATGCAAGATCAGTTGGAAGTACACCTGTCCCTATGGCCTGTAACCATAAGCCTGATCTGTAGAGAGATCTTTGACAACAGTGTCACTTAATGGATCTAAAGGCTTTGGAAAGAATATTCTGACAAATAAGGGATTGATTTTTAGTTCTGTTGCAGTATCAAGCATGTTGCCAATCTTACCACTCCACTTGTTGTTAGACAAAGTTTTTCCATCCAACTCTGTGATCAAGTGCTGCAAAGGTAGCTCATTAGTATGAAGAGCACAAACCAACCAGATGAGTTTAAGATTCAGCTTTGCCTCAACCCAATGCATGACTCCTATTTCCCAACCAGTGTTAACATTAGTTGTCACCACCAATAGCCTGCAAACTTTTATGAATGTTGTTTTTTTCTTTAAGAAATCCACAAGATGGTTTGCAATAACTTCAGCAGGTTTCCTTTTCGTTAAGTCTTTCTCTGGGACATCACAAATCTAAGCGATCTTTGGAGGAGGCTGACTGCGGCGGCGGAGTATATTCGTGAGGTGTGGCCACTCTGAAGTGAGGGTGGCCATCTGGCGAGAAAGTAAAAAAAAGAAAGTGTATATATATATATATATATATATATATATATATAATATATATAATATATATATATAAGTATATATATTAATATAATATAATACGTTATATAAATGAGAGTATATATATTATATAATACTATATATATGATATAATATATATATCATATATATATTAAAAATAATAATAGATATAATAAGTATATGATATATATATATATATATATAATATAATAGTATATATATATATATACTAAGACATTATAAGGCATGTCTTAAATCATTTTAAGGTATGACTGAAGGAACTTTAAGACTTGCCTTAATTTTAAGGTATGGCTGAAAGCATTTTAGGGTATGTCTCAAGGAATTGAAAGGTATGTATCACATATAGATTTCAGCTAATTGATATGACATTATGGAGGAGCCGCTTTTCCTTGATCATCATAGTCTTTTATCGCTGCGATTGAGATGAAGTAACTTTTCTTTACTTTATGTATATTGCAATGTTTTTCGCGGAAAAAATATCATTATTATTATTAGTTTTAGATAGTAGATTTTATATGTTAATTTATGTAATTTTTTTGGAAATAATATTTTATGTTAAAGTAATTTACAAGTAATCGTGAAGAAGCGCAGGAGTATAAAAGAATGTATTTTTGTATGAAAGGGTCCACTACTTATTGTTCATTGTTCATCACTCGTTTGCTCATGGTTAATCGCTCGTTTTATATTATAATCTCAACTACTGGCTGAAAATTCTTGAAGACTATTTTGGGCATGTCTTAAGGCATTTTAAGGTATGGTATGTCTAAATACTCTCCTAATACAGCATCGTGACTTATAAGAGGGTTGTAAAGAAGAGAAAACAAGAACTCTTGAAAAGAACACCTTGACTATTCTTCAGAATCAAGAAGAGGAGAGACAGAAGAGTCTTTTAAGAAATTCAGCAGACTATCCAAAAGGAATCTTGGAAGTGGGGCAAAGAAGCTCCGATACAATGGCCTGAAAAACCAGACAAGTGAGTTGGAGGAGCAGAAGAGCTCCATCAGAGGATACTTATACATCTTTATAGGACTGAAGAAAGCTAGAAACTTAAGAACCTTGGAAGTGTCACGAAGACAGGCTATTACCCCGTGAATAAGCCGAAGGGTAAGACCATACTACAGCAGGGAGGACTGAGGAGGTAAGAGAAGTACGAATATATAATTACATTACGTTACATAAATTGGTCGGCATGTCCGGGATATTAGTATTTAAAGCTTTTGAAAAGAAAATTTAAATTAGGGGTCTGTCATAAACATACCGTTTGGATTAAAGACCGTTGTGAAAGACTTTGGAAACTTATGTATTTGTTATGGATCACAACTCAATGCTCAAGTTATGCCAATAGGTGGGACTGAAGCGCAAGGAAGCCAAGGACTTTATGGCAGAAGAAAGAGATGCTGAGGCCGCAAGGCGAAAAGAAGAAAGAGAAGCTGTTAAGGAGGCAGCAGAGAGAGAAGCTGTCGAAAAGGCGAAAGAACGCGAATATGAGATCAGAAGACTAGAGCTTATGAATCATACAAGAGCAAATAACGATACTTCAGAATATTTAGAGATAAGGGCCAAAGCATCGAAGCTACCTCCACTTAACGATGGAAAAGACGATATGGGAAGCTACCTCGAGAGATTTGGTCGTTTTGCTCACGATACCGCTTGGAACGTGGGGAACTGGGTAACGTACCTTAGCACGTTGCTTACAGGGCGTGCCTTAGAAATATACTCTCGTCTACCTTGCGATGCGGCTAACGATTATCCAACCTTAAAGGAAGCTCTATTGGTGAGATATAACCTCACTGAGAACGGGTGCAGGAATAGGTTCAAAGAAGAGAGGCCGTTGGAAAACGAAACCCCTGGGCAATTCACCGTAAGATTGAAGATGTACCTAGACAAGTGGGTAGACCTTTCAAGGACGGAGAAGTCGTATTGAGGGATTGGGTTGAAGCTCTTCACATGCTGGAAACAATTCCTTGCACGCTTCCATAGAGGAGATTAACAAAATTATTTGAGAAGAGAGAGAGAGAGAGAGAAGAGAGAGATGAGAGAGAGAAAGAGAGAAGAGAGAGAAAGAAGAGAGGGAGGGAGGAACAAGGGGAGGAAGAAGATCAATGAATCAGCAAAGAATGAAGAAGGCAAAAGAACTCCCTGGAGCTAAAAGACCAGACTATTAAATTTTATATTTGAAAGTCTTCAGCCAAATTTTATTCGAGGAACCCAAATATGTATATCAACAAAAAACATTAAGTTGAGCAAGCAAGCAAGCAATTTAGACTCTCTCCGTCTCTCTCTCTCTCTACTCTCTCTCTCTCTTTCTCTCTCTTGCCCTCTCTCTCCCTCCTCTCTCGTCTCGTCTAGTCTATCTCATTGATATCTCTATCTCACTCTCTCTCTCTCTGTATATGTCTGTCTGTGTCTTCTCACACTCTTGTCTCTCACCACTCTCTGTCTCTTTCTTTTCTCTCAATTTCTTTCTCTTTCATATCCTATCCATCTCTTTCATTTTGTATTTTTCTTTTTCCTAACTCTTACTCTTTCTTTCTGTTTATCTTTTGTTTTTGTCTCTTTATATTCAGATTGTAGGAGGCTCTCTCGTCTCATGTCTGCACTCTCTTCTCGTCATCTCTCTCTGACATCTCGTAGCACTCTCTCTCGCTCTCTGCAGAGAGATGGGCATCGAATCAATCGGTCAGTCACTCATCGCGCATTCTCTCTCTCTCTCTCTCTCTTCCTCTCTCTCGTCTCTCTCTCTCTCTCTTTCTACGAGTCAGCACGCATAGATCTCGAGAGTCAGATGCATCCGGCATGTGGGCCTTTGCAAAAAGGACATACTTTGTGAACATTATCTGTATAGTATCTCTTAGTTTCTTGCGGTAATAATTTTTTCCACGTAGTACTCCCCTCTCTTTTCCTTTTATGGTGTCTCTGCTTTAAATCGGTTTTCAGCGTTACCGCTAGCTTTTTCTTAGAGACAATAGACTATTGTGCATGTGATTCTTACTCAGCTTATCATTTGTATATCTCTCTACCCCACATTTTGCAAATCGCAGCGTGACTATACATACTCAGATACGCTGTTACAACAAGTGCCTTATTACTCCGGATTACAGGCTCTCTCATGCTCATAGTCTTCTCTTTCTCCGTATTTAATTCCTCCCTGCTGCTGAGAGTTCTCTCTGTTTCCGTAGAGAGATTTCTTGGTCGATATACTTCTTACTGTGTTTTAATTGACTTGCTTACTAGATTTCCATGATGGAAAGATTGATCTGCATATGACGGCGGAATGCAAAGAATTTATTCAAGACACAATGAGAATACATCTCGATGGTTTTACTGTACTGAATTATATACCATGAGTTGTATATAATTGTAGAGCCTATGTGTGCACCTTTGTACCAGCGCCCGATTCAACGCATACGAGGGTACGGAAGCTGCCCTTTTCATATAACAATACTCATGTGCCACAACCGAGGAGAGTAATGAACGATTATTTCCCGCACTCTTACCTTACTAACCCTCAAGGAAATTGATAACTATACTAGTATTAGCTAGGGAGTAACATGCGACGAGCATAAGTATATACGTGATGACGTTACAAGTGTTAAGTAATTCAGGTACATTATAACTAGTAAACCGTAACCTACTAGTACGATTTTGTTCATAGGGATAGTCTGAACAATCTTTCTATTCTAATAATTATAGTACTCATTAATATTACTAGGATGATACATATAGGGATTCAGCGTTACCAATATGCGTACCCTTCTTATGAATAACTGAGTGCGTAATTAGATATATTTATACGGAAGTACTATAGATTATCTAGTTGAATGTTAATGATAGTATTCATTATCGACCGCGGTAAAACAGTAATATATAATTATAGTACATCGATATATATAATAACATATTAAGTGAGTAACATGCTAACCCAATCTGAAATAGGGTATGAGAATACAATTATACTTGACTTATTAATCTTTACGTCACGACAAATACTATATAATATCTAGGATAATGATGCAATGGTGATACATTAGTTAAGCTACAGATATTTTCTAATGTTATGTAATTAAACCCCGGTATTTATACTTTTGTTGAGCCGAATAGTGATGAACGTCGATTTCTTTATCCCTATTCAACTGATATAATTATGCTAGATTTTGAATTAAATTTTAGGGAATATTAAGTGAGTGAAGCAATAATACATACTCCTTAATATTTAAGTTATAAATTATACATAATATATCATATATAACCAATAACCAACCGGCTTAATGCTTTCTAATAAGGTATATAATTATATAATAAACATGATGAATTTAGTTTAAGCTCACGGCGAGTCTAGGCGTATATTCAGAGAAATAATTCCTATTGACAGGACTGCGAAAATTCTATCTCAAGAGCAACCATAAGAGGTAATACCAATGACAGCCATGCCCGATATGTTTTTAAGGAGTGGAAAAATGAAATTAATATAATCAGGCATATCTAGATAAATAAGCACTAATAAGAATCGGTTACAGCTAAAAAGTGCTGATAGACGAGACTCAATCAAATATTGAATGATGTACTCGAAACTTACCGTATACACAAAGGTATATGATCAGATATATACCTTCCCTCCAACATATACCTCGTTTATATACAGATAATATTATATAATGTTCGCAGATATATACATATATAACTATTGTCGTATATATTATAGATAATGATATTGACTATTGCAATTCATCAATGGAAAAAGGAAAATGCTGCCTGAATAATCTAATGATGGCAATATCCATTATATATAAAACTCAAATATTAAGTAGATAATAAGTTCATAATAATGTATGGGAATTTCTTTTACTAGTGATAGGTTTATCTGAAAGCAAAGGTGTGTGATAATATATATAAGCACGTAGAGAATAAGAAGTCGTATATTTCGATATAGAGGTACCGAGAGTGTAATAAGTAACTGTGAGTTTACCAAATAATATAGAAGGTCATTTAGGAGTTCAGCTTAAGGTTTTATCAGTAAGAGAATACCATATATAGATACTTGAGTAATCTTACTCACATGATGAGAAGTAAGTTAGATTAAATAGTATAATTCAGGATATAAGGAAAAAGTTTAGTAATATGTTGTGAAGAAGGCATCAGTTATTGACTCAGTATTATACGGCCTTATGAAATATAAGGAAGTAAACTACAAAAGATTTTGTGCATACCCGAAGGTCTATCTATGTAGTATATCGAGTATAGTTATATATAGTATAAACTATCCATTCGAAGGATAATACAGTGAAATCGATAAGCAATAACAACGGAGCTTCTCAAGATTAATAGGGTAACAGACCACAATTTCTTTCTTTTAGGTGTCAATCTATTTGATAGGCAAAGCTTGCGTGTAAACCGATAAGATAAAACATTTGGTTGGTATACGAGAGATAACTTGTCAATCGCTTCAGAGGCTCAGAGGTTCAAATTTTCATTCGTGAAGAATTGAACTTACAAAAAGAAGTGAGAGTTCGCAGAAATATACTTCGGCGAACCGCTGTAACATCAACCCAATAATAGAAGATACAAAAATTGGAAAAGTAGTAAAACAAATTTCGGGAAAGCAGATGTCGGGCATGGACTAAGTATGAATTGAAGCAGAAGGACTAACTAGAGGTATTTCAAGAAAAGAAACCAAGAGATGAAACTGACTACATTGAGGATATACAAGTAGAAGTAGAAGTGAATTTCGGGATTCAAATGAGAACGATGCACTCATCAGAGGGAAATCCCACATCACAAACTTCCATTTTAAAAGGCGATACAGTAAAGAAATCTGTGGTGGTAAAAAGTGTGGAAGATAAAATAGAGTAAGCACGTCATAAAAAGAATGCGTTACTGAAAGAGAGAAGTGAACACCGAGAAGAGGAACCAAACAGATTAACCAGAGGAAGTATTCAGAAGGACTAAAAGAAACAAAGAATGGGAGATCGATCAAAGTTGGTGCTAGTAATACCGCAGTATAAATGCCGGAGAAGAGGAAGCACGATCGAGAGACAGATGAAACGCCGTACTCGAAAATCTTTTCTGCGAATTATTCAGGAAGAATAATAAAATAGTAATTTTTTCTCTCAATAAAAGAGGGGCAATATTATCACATATAGTATTTGTTCACAGGCTAATCGATATGACATAATTATGGAGGGAAGGCCCGCCTTATTTACCATCGATTCATATAGGTCTATTTACCGCTTATACTTTAATTGTGATAGAAGAACTTTCTATATACTTTATGGTAAAATATGTTAACGTATTTATTCGTGAGGAAATGAATATCAGTTATATTATAGTAATTTTAATGAATAGGTTAAAGATTATTTAATATTGTTAATTTTATTAGGAATTTATATTTTTGAATATATTCAATATTATGCTTAAAGATTAATTTACAAGTAATTCTCAGTGTGAAAATAGAGCGAAAAGTAGTGAAAGAATTGTAGATATTTTATTATGGGCTTATATATATAGTGAGTGATCTCCATAATTACTTATACTTGTTTCACTGATTATCGCGAGTCCGTTCGGTTTGGTTCATGGTTTCTAATATGCCATTTATATATTTATATGAGCGATAGTTAATCTAATTGCTACTCAAATATACTTTTCTCCACTTTCACAGCCAATAGTAAATACATTCAATAAGTAGAATCATTTGAAAGTGATGTGTTATGTATGTAGGTGATGCGGAGCAGTTTAGTAATTATTTCACCTAAATATCCAGCATCTGGATAAGGTTATATTGAACAGCGGGTTGTAATAGAGGAGGAAAACTCTCAAACGACACGTCTCTCGTTGGATGAAGGAACTACTCAACTTGGACATATCCCTTCCAATTCACAAGACGAGAGAATGAGACAGAAGTCTCTTAATGAGAAAATCAGCAGACCATTCCCAAAAGGAATTATCCTTTGAAGTGGGCATAAAGCAAGCCTGCTCCGATTACAAGCCCGGCGGTGAATAAAACAGGACAATGTGAGTTGGGATATATGATTCAGATAAGAGCTCCATCAGAGGCATTACCTTATACATCCTTTATAGGACAGAAGAAGGCATTGAAAACTTAAAGTGAACCTGGGAAGTGTCGCGAATGACAGGCCATACCTTGTAAATTATCGCCTTCAGAATAAGACCATACTACCCTTAGGAGACTTGAGGAGCGGTATACGGAGAAGTCAGCCCGGAACAGCTATATATAGGACATTACATACGTGATAATATCATAGGTATTATATATTAAATATATATAGTATATATTCTGAGTACTCATATATCATATATATATTATTATTATTAATATTATTGATATTTATTATATACTATTAGTACTCGTATAAATATATATACTATAGATATATAGGTGATTATAATAAACTATATTATAAATATATATAATATATATACTATTAAATATATATATATGATTTATTTATATTTTAAGATATTAATTTGTAAAAACCGATCTAATATAATTACATATTATATATATTATATATATATTGATATTATATTATATATTATTCTATAATAATATAAATATTATATACTTATATAATATTATTAATAATATACTATATATATATTTATTAATTAACTAATATAACTCATATAAGCTATATATAAAGGTAATGTCTTTAAATTATTTATATAATCGTTGTCTATATATATATAAATATATAATATATATATTAATATATATTAATATATTATAATATTATATATATATATTAATATTATAATAATATAATATATTAATATATATATATATATATATAGTAAATATATATATATATTATATATATATAATATTAAAAATTTGGACCATGATGTTTACTAAGGATACTATCACAGTCTCATTCTGTTCATTCGTGACAAAGAAGAGTCGATTACTCTTATTGAAAATTAAAGTTAATATTCTGTAGATATGGAGACGTTTATTACTTAACTTGAATAATAAAATTTGAGCTCACATCAAAATGTCCAATGTTATGGTTAATTTGAAAATATATTTATAAAAAATCCAAAATTCATTTAAAAAAAACGGTCACTGATAAAATAAAAGATTTAATAATTGACTCTCAGATTTATCACTTATATCTCAAGATAACCTATAAATATACTTGTACAAGCTCAAAAAAGCAGACTTACATTAAATAATATCTATTGCGTGAATAACATTATTCTATAATTACAGAGAAAGAAACAGAGTAAAATCGAGTTTTAATATAATATAAAAGTAATACACTTCAGACACACACAAGATAATTAACACAAATTAAATTAAACTAGTCTTAAAGTAAACTTTGCTCACTATAGGTAATAATATATAACATCATTACTAATATACATAATATCTATAATATATATAATTATATATATATATAGTATATATATATATATATATAGAGCTAGTATACTATAATATAAAACAATATATAATATAACATATTTTATAGTTTATATTATATATATATATTAATATCTATTATATATATATTTACTATATATATTTTACTACTTTATATATTACCTCATAGCTTCACTATATTACTACTTACTTTTACTTCACTCCTATTACTTATATACTTATCATTACTACTCTATATATCACTATCCTTACTCATATATTTACTATATATATATATTTATACTATATAAAAATATTTGCTACTCCCTCTCAAACTCTCTCATCTCATATATATATCTATATATATATCTAGTATTATATATATTACTATACTATATACTATTTACTAGTATTAGTTATTTACTACTACTTCATTATTATATTATATATATATTATATACTCATTCTCCTCTCTCTTACTTTACTTTCTACTGATTTACTACCTAGTATATTATAGTTTTTCTTCACTTTAATATAATTCTGTCATCTATACATTACTGTAATACTGTTATTAAATAATATATATATATATATATATATATATAAATGATATACTATACTCCTCAGAATATAATTATATATCTA
>JABUQX010045029.1:2500-12500 GCA_015478945.1 Trachelipus rathkii | reverse complement strand
AATTTCTTCTAAAAGCATGCGCCTTAGATGGTCCATCAGAACACATTGAAGAGAAAAATTATATGTAATATGTTAATCAATGTTCTGTGTAAAACCCATAATATATATATATTATTATAATATATATATAATATATATGATTTGAATATACATGTATCGGAAAGAAACAGTCCCTATCAGGAATAAAAAAATGGTATTTTTAATTATTGCTAAAAATTAGATTAATATATTATAAAAATTAATATTAATATATAAAAATATAAAAATTAATAATATATAAATAATTATAATAGAATATTGTATATAATAATTATTAGATAGTAATATAAGAGAAGAAAAGTCAATACAGATTTAAAGAGGTAAACACTCATTAGCGCGCGCTTGCTGCAAAAATGATAAAATGTGTGAGGAATATTGTGGTAAAATGGTTACACCAAGGGGAAGAGAGCAAAGTTAAATTGAAAGAAATATTAAGAAAGTAAATTTATAAGATGAGTTCATAAAAGTTTAAGACGACAGGCAAAATAAATAAGACATGCCGAAGGATTATTTTTCGTATTATAGGCAGATGCGTAACTTTATACATTTTAAGGATTATGTTTATATTTTTGATGTCGTAGGAGGCGTATAAAGGAAGATTGTAGTATGTTAAGGATTTTTGTCAAAGTACCAAATGAAGTAGTGAGTGCAAGAATGGGAAGTAGTATATTATGATTAAGATTTGAGAGTGATGATGATACTACAATAATAATAATGGAAGATAATTATCAGGTGGATTAAAAGAAAATTATGTTTAAGCAATAATGGTCCACTAAATATGGCAGGTATATATATAAAATTATATGAATATAATAGTAGTATAATAGTTAGATGATAGTAAATAAGAAGATAGTAGTAGTAAGGGTAAAGATATATAGAAGTAGTAATATGAAGTATTGTAAATAGAATTATATATAATGAGATAATAGAGAGTAGGAAAGAAGAAGAAGTAGGTAATAAGAATAGAAGGTATGAAAGTGTAATATAAATATATAAGGTATATAGTATGATGAGAAGAAGATGAAAAAATAGTTAAGAAAGGAATAAGGAAGAGAAGAAGATATAGAGGTAGAAAGGAAAAGATTAGTGAGAGGTAATATAAGTAAGTAAGTAAGTATAGTGGTATGGATTAAGGAGGAGAGTAGAGGATGAGTATGAGAGAAATAGGTAAAAGATAGATATTGTAGATAGAGATATATAGTATAAAGATGAAAGAATTAAATAATAAGATAAAGGTATAAGATAATTTGATAGAAGGAAGAAATAAACTAAGTGCACAAGAGATCGATAAGAAGTGAAAGTAAAAAGCAAGAGAGAGGAAGATAGATAAGGAGAGACATAGATTTAATACCAAACGCGAGAGAAACGAATAAAGCTACTTGGATTAGGAAATAGACACTACACGTCGAGAAGACAGGTGAAGACGAGGGTAATGAGTTACGGTTGTCACATGAGATAGGAGATGACGAGTTAATAGTATAATTAAGTTATTATACTAAGGTACAGTAGAGCCTGAATACCGGAACTATAGTACTCATAGATCGGCCGGTCAGATTTTTATTATATGTCTTCACTCCTACCTCACGCAGATGGATGCGGCCTAACAAGTAAAGAACAAATGTAAAATAAACGTCTCTCGGGCAGATCGAGTGCGTCGAGACAAGACAATGTGCATGAAGTATGGCCAGAGCTCTGAGTGGAGATGCGTAGTATTTATAGGCTTTCTGTATTAATTTGATTATTTTTTGTACAGTAAATTTTTATTCCTCCTGTCCTCCCGGTGTTGATCGCTCGTTCGTAGAACGTGGAAAAAGGGAATAGTATACACCTCACCGGGCTGAAAAACACGAACAGAAAGGGGAGAGTGTGAGAGGATGGGAGAGGTTGATACAGGATTCAGGTGGAGTCTGCTTCGGCACGTCGTGCGTGGATGGTACGATACAGTGTGGGAGGATTACATGTATGAGTTAAAAGTTCACCTCTCAGCCTGACGACGGGGGATGATGGTCAATTCCGGAACACTCACGGCCATATACTTTGATGATCTGTATTGAGGGATGTATTGATCGGCGAGGTAAGTGTGATCTATTCGGAATTTGCATGTATGTCTATATCACCTTCATGCGGCGGAGGTGAATTAAACATCCCTGCCACCTTCTGTCCCCCCGTCGGTGCATCGGAGCCCTGCACATAAAAAAAAAATCCATCTCTATAAAATAGTTAATTTTTACCAAAAAAGGAAAAATAAGTACATAAATATAAAATATTTAACCTTGAAGTTTCATAAAATATAATTCTCTATAATGAGAGATATTCCAATTAGTATAGGTGAATGTTTTGAAGCGGTGTTATGACTCGCACCGCTCCGGTGTACCTGACCTGCTGTAGGACCCGGTCGGGTAAATTCCAGAGGGAGAGCCGGATTGGTAAACGCTCGGTGGTGTTGAGGAAGATAAACTGATAATTTTTCTAGCGACCTTTGACTCTAGCCAGAGAGGGTGCGAGGGGAAGAACGATCTTGTATTTGGGATCCCAATGTTTGAAGTTGCCTTTGAAGTTGGGAATAATGACACGGCCAGCGACGAGCAGATCACTCTTCAAAAAGAGGAGATAACTGCAAAAAGAGACGAGAAGTGGTTACCGAGTTAGAGTACAGACAAGTTACCACCGCTGAAGAGTGGGGTGAAGATTAGTACACTCCAACTCACCGTCAGTGTACACCAACGTAGAAGATTGCCGAGAGACCCACAGGCGACTTACCTGTCCATTGCTTATGCTGGGTTATACCCATGTAGAAGGATGATTGAATAATATATCACGGTTAATTGTAATATGTTATATAATAAAAAAAAAGAAGAAAATTTGGATATGAAGAAAAAAAGATAATAAGAGAATTTAATTAAGAGTGAATGGTAATGAAGCATGGTTACGATAAGGAAGGAGTAAGATGAGAAGAAAGAATAAAAGTGTATAAATATTCACCAGTAGCAAGTGCATCTTAAAATGGAAAAGAATTTTTCATGGTGAAGGGACGTAGGAGTTCCAAAAGTTATAATTTAAATGATTGTATATTTTGACTGTATATGACACTGGCCGTATCGATAACGTGATGAGTACTACATAACTCGAGGAGGAGAGGTGTAAGAAGCATTAAAAAAAATTCATGAAACCAGTCAAATAAGATAGTTAAGTTTAAGAGAATGAATAGGAGAAAAGAGTAAGAAGTGAGATAAGAGAAAGTAAATAATAGATAGATAAATGAGATATAGAATAAAGGGAGATAATAGATAATATAGAAGGGAATTGATAGGTGAGGATATAAATAATAGTTATTATATGAATAGTGAATTATAGAGAGATCACTAATATGATTAATAGATTATATATAAGTGGAAGTAAGTTATGATAGAATTAATGAAGTATTAATAAGGAATAGTTAGAGATGAGTAAATGAATTAGATAGTAAGGAAGGGATAGTATTATGATATATATAGTGATAATATAATATATATAATTTGAATTGAATTAATATAAAGTAGATTATAGTAGTATTAATAGGTATATTAATGATATTAATATAGTATAGTATATAGGAAGTATAGGTATAATATATAAACTAAAAGGATATAAAATAAGAATATGTGAATGAACGAGAAGAAATGAAAGCGGAAAATTTTAAGAACTCCACAAAAAATAAAAAGAAAATGAGAAGTTCGATTTTAGTAAGCAAAATCGAATTTTTGTAATGTTTTAATTTTGCTAATAATAAATTATTTTTACCATTCCTTTACCAAAACTATAGATTATAGATTTGAGGGGTGCGAGGTTATATACTTGAAAGTGCCATAAGTTATAGTATATAATATTTATAAGGGATATGATATTGAATTAATAGATGATTTATGAATAATGTAGATTGTAATTATATATAATAATAGTATGAGTGATAGAGAGTTATATAATGTAAGAGTTATAGCTTGTATGTATGTAATCATATAATTAGTTAATGTAATAATGATATGGAAGATGTAATTAAGAGTATGATGAGGTATAGATTTAGTAATTATGATGTAAGTGGTATAAGATGTAATATAGATTAATTATAATGAATTATTAATGATTAATTAATTAGAGTGAGTATATAGATTATATGATATGATTGTAGTGATATATAGGATGAGATGATAAGGGTTATTGCATGCACAATAAAGTTAAAAAATGATAACTGAAATAGGAGCTCAAATGTAAGATACTTAGTAGCGATATACTGATAACAGTGGAGCGGATAAAATTATGAGTGAAATCTCAATATATAACTAACTCATATGTTAAGTCACAGTTCTGGGGTCAAATGGAGACCCGGAGAAAAGTAAGGCATACAGATAGGGCTACAGGGCGCTCTAAATAATAGGCAATATAATAATTAATGTGCTACCGCACTTAGCTAGGAGAGTCAAAATAGAGGTAAAAATACTCTATATATATAAGTCAGACTTAGTGAATATAGATGCATGAAAGAAAGAAGACGTAGTTAGAAGATAATTTTGATGATATGGCTCACTACACCATGGTAAAGACTACGATATTTAAGATAATTAAATGAAGATAAGAGAAAGTAAAGTATAAAGTAAAGTATAAAGTAAAGGAAAGATAGAAGATAGAAAGTAAAAATGATAAAGAAGTATAAGAAATAGTATAAAGATAATATATAAATGAAATATGAAGATAAAGAAGAAAATATATATAAAAGAAAGAGAGTGTGGTGTATAAATATATGAATAAAGACAATATGCCTGCTCACGTCAATGGGGATAGCACGCCAATGTCTTCTCATGAGAATAAAAGAATATAATATTTTGTTGAAACAACAAGGAAATTTGAGAAAAACTGAAATGTAATATTAAACGGAGGAGTAATACTAGGAGGATAAGAAAACGACCACAAGGAAAGCAAAACGGGGTGATAGCGCATAGCACGTCGCGCGCACCTAAACGGAGGACGGCGTGCACAAGGACCGAAGTTTGTAATAGTGGCGCCCTCACAAGGGAAAGAAGAAACGCGACAGACGGGACACGGGATGACCAGGTCCGTGCAACGATGCTTTGGCGCAGGTGTAGATCAAGTTTTTGGCCTCGCACCACAAATGTTCATCAACGGGGAACGGTATATCTTTGCGCTTAGTAAGCCTGCCCTGAGATATTTGTGAAGAAGAATGAACGCAGATAAATGCCAGCTGAACAACTTCGAAAAGAAGTGAAGGTTAAAAATAAAGGGGAAAGAGTACAGGATAGAATAGAAACCGTAAGAATTAATAAGAAGGAGAAGGATTATAAGTTAATGATAGATTGTGAAAATATATAGCAAGAGAATTGCTAGAGTAATTGAGAGAGGAAGTATTATAAAAAACTTAATTGTGAGGAGGTAATAAGAAGATGTGAAGAAGATTATTAGAATTGACCATACTAAGAATAAGAAACTTAAGATAAATTAGTAAAGTGGAAGAGGAAATAGAAGAAGTAATTGTAGGATTTGAAGACTTGACAAAGTGTAATGCAAAGATGTACAATCAGATAAAATGTAAGTGAAAATATAGAAATGGAAGACACGATAACGGAAAGGTGAATAAGTTGCAATAAAGAAATGATAGAATTATACGATTGTAACGACACGATGAAATAAGAATAAGAAGAAAAAGAAGAAAAAAAGGATGAAGCGGAAGGAAATTGTTAAGCAAAAGAATAATTGATACATATGAAGAAAAATGGGATGGGTTATATAGCGCAACAGGCGAAAAAGAAAATTTTAAGGTAATTATGGAGCCGAAAGGAGTTGTAGAAAGAACAAAGAGTAGAAATACATAATATTTTAAAGGAAATTATTAGGTCATACTATAGGAGGCAGGAAAAAGTTGATCTTTAGTGGTAGTACAGGGAGCGGCGATCATTACTTGATAGGAATATATAGAATGTTTGGTGGATTTTTGAGAGACTATCTCACAAACATCTAAAATTATATTTATCAATAATATATCTTTGCTCATTCATGAAGATGGATCAGCATCGTCTTGAGTTGGTCTTCGGCTCTCTCTCTCTCCTCTCTCTCTCTCAGTACCTACATATACGCCACAAATATGTTAGAACTTAAACGAACAGGTATCGATTCATGAACTCACTCTTTCTCGCTTTCGTCTCTCGCCACATATTAACACACACACACAATAATACCTATTACTTCATCTCTTCTATCTTGTTTTTAACATTACCTCTCTTACTCTCTCTCAATTACGTTCATTCTCACTCCTACGCGCGCTACCTCTCTTCGCTTGCTCACTCATCTCGACATACCATAGATTTTAACAACATACACCATAAACCCCTTACATCTCGCGCTTCTCGCTCTCGCTTACGCCTAGTCATATTACTTCTCTCACTCATGCATGCACGCGCCTCTGCTCGTTCGGTAACGTACTGAGGTAGAGGTAATACAATAATTTTACAACGCAATAAAAAGATTACTATAGAAGATAAAAAGAGGTCGTTCAATCCAATAATGAATATGAGGGAAAAAGAAAAGTTGAATACACCTTACACGGTGTATCATAAGCACTATATATAGCTTAAGGAATGAGAACTTAAAGGCGGGAATAGTAGAGGATGGGTAGCACTCGCTGTCAATAAGAAGCCAGTAAACACGGTCCATAGGTACTGCAAGGGCACTGTACGGGTAACGCCAATGCAAGGCACTAGAACTATTAGGGTATAAACTATTATAAATAGTGCTATTATATATATGATATGATGCTCGTATAATAGAAAGAAAGGGGGGTGAGGGGAATAAAATTTAGCGGTACTATATAATATATATATATATATATATACTATATAGATATAAAAAAAAGAAAAATAAGAAGAAACCAAATAAGAAAAAAGTAATTACATTAAGAATTATATAAAGCATAATCAATATCAAATGGAATGCAAGAACGAAAGAATGTAAGTTATCAATATAGAATTAAGAATATATTTAGACAATTAACTAAAAATATTTATTCAAAAATATAAATATATATATTCAAGAAAAAAATAAAAAGAAAAAAGTAAAATGAGTACGAAAATCAAAATAAAAGTATTAATAAAGAAGAAGTAATTAGAATAAGTAAGTTAATGACAAGAATCAAGTTTTATAATATAATTAAAAGAAGAATAATTAAGTATTAAAGTGAACGAAGAAATTATAGAGCAAATCAGAAGAAACAGAAACTAATATAAAAAATAGAATAAGTATTAATATATATGTGTAGAACACTTAAAAGTTATAGAAGATCTAAATGAAATCAAGTAGAATGAAAATACAATTTAGAGGCAATACGCTAAATGACTAAGATAGAAGTAAATAACTAGTGAGGGACACACGATTATGTATTAGATCACGAACGCACGAAGATTATATTAATAGAATAGATGAAAGCGAATAAAATCGAAAAGAAATTCTGGATGATAATAATTATATTATGAGAATAATTGCTTGATCTTAGAGTGAAGAAGATTTAGAGAAGAAGAAAAATAAGATATGTACAGAAAAGTGAGATCACATACATAGAATGAATAGACTATAGGGTTAAAAATTATATGTATAAATGTATTATAAGATAGCTGAAAAAGGGTAGTAGAGAATAATAATAAATATGTATGTCCAGATGATAGATGATATTATAAAAGATAGGACGTATTTGATACTTAATAATTGGTAAAGATTATATTTAAACAAAAGATACTGATGACTAATAAGAATTTATTAGGAAAGAAAGCTTTATAGAGAAATAATAGGGTAAATAATTTAAAAAGAGAAGTACTATGGAAGATCAGCAAACAGCAATAAGATGAATTTGGAAAGCACAAATAAATAAGAATAATATTGTTCATCAAGAGAACAAAGAAAATTCACAACTTCCTCCAGTAAAGGAAGGACCTTTAATAGCAGACGAAGAAATAGAAGTTCAATTGCTATTAATAGAAGAAACAATGGCACCTGCTCAATCTTATGGTTATTACTCAATCAGTTAGCAATATTAAAAAGAAAATGGAAAACAGTCAAAATTTGAACTCGAGTAGGGTTGGAAAATGTGGTCGGAAACGTAAAACAACTCCTAGAATGGATAGAAAGATAATAAAAGAGGCTCTTCTTAACAGAAGATTAACTTGCAAACAGATTTCTTTTCAACTGGCTGCGGAGGGTGTTATTCTTGCCCGAAGAACAGTGAACAAGAGGCTTTTGGAAGTTGGATTGAAAGCGTATCGCCCGAGAAAGAAGCCTCGACTTACAGAGATGATGATGAAGACACGTTATGCCTGGGCTAAGAACCATGTTGAGTGGACTTCCGAGCAATGGGAAAAGGTAAGAATGACACATCTATAGTTAACTTGTATTGGACAAAAGATCATTAATTATTATTAGAAGTTGTGGTGCATAAAAATAATTTATTAGTGGATATAGGAATATTTTCTGTTACAGTATCTGTGACAGTATTCAGTATCTGTGACAGTATTTTTTTTAACTGTACTGTATATTATTTATATTCATGTAGGTAGTTAGTTCTCTTGACTGTATGAACTGTATATTTTCTTTTTTCATGTAGGTAGTCTTCTCTGACGAATCAACCATCGCAGTACTTGATGACCGTGTTCAGACTGTTCGAAGACGAGCTGGTGAAGAATTTTTAGCTCAATGTCTGAAGAAAACAATAAAATTTCCAACAAAAATCATGGTGTGGGGAGCTATTTCTGTGCATGGAACAAGCCGTTTACACATTGTTGATGGAACCATGGACCAATTTAAGTACATAGAGGTACTTAAAGGTCGTTTGTTACCTCAAATAAAGGAAATTTTAAGGTATGGGAAAGTCCTTGGAATGATTTACAATCAAGAGAACTTCTAGCATCAATCTAATAGATCACAATAATAGCAATAAAATCGAAGTAATGAAGAATATTTAATGAGAGTGCCACACAGAGAAATAATGAATAATTAATTAAGCGTTTTTTAAAGGTTTAGCATCTCACAATGTTACTAGGAATAATATCTCACAGACAATGAATCCATAATAAGTGAGAAATGTTATATATTGAATGAGTTCATTACTACAAAGGCATGAAATAAAATTTACAAATGTTAAACAGTCCCATTACACTACATATAGTTTTTTTACAATAAACAGCACCAAGGAAGAAATATATAATTAATTAATTAAGAAAATACCTGTTGAAGCCCTAATCGTACAGAAGGAAAACATCCAACGTGCGAATGAAATTTATGATCATCTGGAGAGCATGCCGCAAGATCGTTGTTAAAAGGCACTAATATTTCATGCAATAAAAGGTGGCCAAACTGATTCTATAATAAAATTATTCATATTGAACCGACAAGTTCAAAATTGTTAAAATAATAAGGATAAAGATTATAGCACCCAAAATAAGAAATGTTTTTATTTTTATCAATTATACTTTTACTTTATATACCCTTTTATTGTCAATTTTTGAAAATTTTTGAAAGAAAAATCAAAAATTTAATTGTGCCAAAGTACTGTTATATATATAAATAATATAAATTATATATAGAATAATTAATTATATAATAATATATATATAATATATAAATAATTATAATAGTAAATATAATATAATAATAATAATATATATTAATAATATATAATTATAATAATAATGGAAATGAAATATAATTTGAAAGAAGGGTTTTTACACAGAGAGAAAATGATATAATGAATAAAATATGCCTAGTTAATTATAGTAATAATATAATAATTAAAGTTATAGATGAGGGTAATAGCCATTCAGTTTATAAAGGTCAATTATAAAAGTGTAGATAATATACATACATCTAAAGTGAATAAGTGGGCTAACTTTAAAGGAGGTTGAGATTATTTTGGGAAAAAACAACCCACAAG
>JABUQX010045028.1:27500-30000 GCA_015478945.1 Trachelipus rathkii | reverse complement strand
TAGCCACTTTAACTTTAAATCTCGGATTTGACACAGAAGCTAATATTTGCTAGTTTAGCTATCATGGCACATATCCAGATTTGGGAAAACTTCCGAAGAAATATTTGAAAAAACCTTTGAAAATAACGGCTCAGAAGTGCTGACAATACTGAGGGGCTCATTATTAGGCGATTTAATTTTTTTAATTCAACTGCTAGAAGAGGTTGGAAAAAAAGCTCCAATTAGAGACAATCAGTTCAAATTATATATATATATATATATATATATATAATATATTATATATAATATATATATTATTATATATATATATATAATAATATACTATATTTTTAATTTTTAATATATATATATATATAATATATATTATAATATATATATATATATAATTTTACAACTTTACAACCGCTCCCAGAAAGGGTCAAGACCCTGTTAAAGGGGCCAGAGCTCTTCTCCATCTTCTCTAATCCTGCCAGGACTCCCTCTTCTCTTCTCCAGCATCGACAGCATTCCCATGTCTTCTCAATGTGTCCTCCACCTATGTCTCCACTCCCATCTCCTCATGGTTTTTCAGTATGGGGTACCCTGCTCTTACAGCTTCCCCATACTGAGCTATTCTACTTTTTATCTCCTGTACATTTCCTCCTCCTCTTCCAAATACTCCACTCAAGTATTTGCATTTCTCCACCATCTATATCTCAGTCCTTTCCACATCTACTCTCAGCTCTCCCCTTCCTTCTCCCCTACTAACCACAATGATCTCAGTCTTTTATGTGTTCATAGTCAGACCGGCCTCTCTAAACCTATTAGCAAAACATGTTACCACCTCTCTCAGCCTATCTTCCTCTTCGCTCCAGCATGCCAAGTCATTTGCGCATGCCAGAATATCAGTCCTAATCTCTTATATCCTCTCTTTCTTTATCACTACATCCAGATGTGCTACGAACAAAATTGGTGACAACACGCTTCCCTGTTTGACTCCAGTTCTCACGTAAAACCATTCCTTATTCTCATATTCTGTTCTTACATTACATTTATTATTCTTATACAAACTCTCCAGGGCTCCTCTCAACTTTTTATCCACTGCATATTCTCTCTCTAGCACTCTCCATAGTCCCTTCCTAGGCACTGAATCAAAAGCTTTTCTTAAAACTATGAAAACTACATATGCTCGTTTATTATATTCCCATACCTTTTCTAACGTAATTCTCAAGGCGAACAAAAGATCCGTCGTGCTTCTGTTCTTTCTATATCCGTGCTGCTCTTTCCCCAGTCTGGGCTCTACTACCATTCTCAGCGTTTTCTCTAGTATTCTCTTTATGCCAAATGTTCCAACAAGAATGTGTTACCCTGTAGTTGTTACACTCCCCTGGATCTTTTTTTCCCTTATTCTATTGGAACTATGATTGACTTTCCCCACCCCTCTTGTACTTCGCTCTCGTTCCAACACCTATTGAACAATTTCAGAATTCTTTCATTGTCTTATACCCTCTTTTGTTTAGTTCTATGAGGTATCCCCATCTCCGCAATCTTCATTGTTCTCAGGTCTCCTCCATAGTGATTCTCTCCCCATCTTCATCCTTTCCCCTCCTTCAACATCTCTTCTCCTCCCATCCCCCACCTGGCTCATCACATTTAACAGTTTCTTCTTGAAGTATTCCGTTTTATCTCCTGTTTGGTTCTGTTTGATTCACTAAAAATTCCACCTTGCTTAATCCCTTGATATTGCACACTTTTTCCTTTTTGATCCCTCTATACGTTTTTGTCAGTTTAAATAAAAATCCTCTTTCTTTTTGCCCTCACATCTTCCATAATTTCTTCCCCCTCTCTCTTTGCTGCCTTTTCTTTTACTCTTCTTTCACTCTCTCATGTTTCATTTCACCTCCATATACTGAGCCCTTGTCTGTGTAGTTCTATTTTTCAACCACCTCATCAATACTGCTTTTCCTCTTTATTGCCTCCTTCACTTCTTCAGTCCACCACCTCTTGTGTCTTTTCCTCGTTCCTTCTACCCATCTTTTACCCAGGGTCTCCTCTGCTGCCTTTTTTACTTTTTCTTGTATATCCCCCTATCTCTCCGACTCCTTCTAATTGTTCTAGATTCTGACTTATTATTTCAATATTATCCCTTTATTTTCTTTGTCACACTCCTTCAGTGGACTCCACTTAATCAATTTTCTCTTTTTTATTTCTGCAACTTGTCTTCTTCACCTTCAGTCCGCACCAATAAATCTATGACCGAATATATATTGTACTCCATGTAATCATTTTCAACATTGTCTTGTTAGGGGCCTATTATTCAGAACGATATTATATGTAGTCTATAATTTAGATCTCTTGATCGAATTCTCTTTGTGATATTGTTCCATCTATTTCTTGTGAACCTATTGTGAGGTCCTCTGTTGGAAAAAAACATTCATGATTTTCATTCCCTTCCTTAAACAGAAATCTATCAACATCTCTCACTGCAATATTTCTATCTCCTCTCCATTACTGTCCCACC
>JABUQX010045028.1:7500-15000 GCA_015478945.1 Trachelipus rathkii | reverse complement strand
TATTACAACTAACTATTGGTTAGTAACTATTCCCCGCTGACACATATGCTGCAAATATCTTCCCACGAGGATTGCCAGGAAACAACGTTTTGGATCTGGATGACGGTCTCAATGAAAACTACATAATTTCTGCCATAGAATGCAATTTCAGCATCAAAACTACACGGTTTTATTGAAAATTCGGAGGTTCATGAGAAATTTGCATACTGTGCATACGCGATAACCTATAATGATTAGCAAAAATAACTCTCCGATTTAATTAAGACATCTTTTATTCCAACAAATTTAATAAAATTTATTGTTATCATTACGGAAATATTCCTTGTTGCATTATTATATATATATTATATATATATATATATATATATAATATATATATATAATATATATATAATAATATATAATATATATATATATATATATATAATATATATATATATGATATATATTATTTATATAAAAAGAAAAAAAAATTAAATATATTTATATATTTATTGTTTATTACTGAACAAACATAAAATTATCCTATCCCTATAGATATAATATATATATA
This sequence comes from Trachelipus rathkii, assembly GCA_015478945.1. Taxonomy (NCBI): domain Eukaryota; kingdom Metazoa; phylum Arthropoda; class Malacostraca; order Isopoda; family Trachelipodidae; genus Trachelipus; species Trachelipus rathkii. The sequence continues at coordinate 14,447 of JABUQX010045028.1, read as the reverse complement.
TATATATATATATATATAATATATATATATATTATATATATATATATATATATATTATATATATATATATTATATATATTATTATATATATTAACGATTAATCTAAAAGAGAAAGCACAGAAACAACATAAATCTATTTGCCTTATAGTAATATTATAACTATTTATTGAAATTCCATTTATCAGTATTGTTTTTCCACATATATGAAAATGTATCGATGTATCGATGTACCGGCGATACAGTACCGAGTACCGGTATCGCCCAAACGCTTTCACAAAGTACCGAGTACTGGTATCGCCCAAGCTATTTTTCGAAGTACCGATGTACCGGTATCGCCCAACCAATTTTCATGTACCGTGCCCATCACTGGGTGTATTTTACCATTATTGAAATCTAAATAAAAAATATCAATGGGCTTACTTTCGTTAACTCAATCACTAGTATATTCCATAAATTTTAAAAGGCGAATTTGGCAAGGCCTACCATTCACAAAGTTATTAAATTCATCTTATCTATCTATCTACTCCCAGAAAGGAATAGCAGCATCCATTCAGTGAGGCAAGCATTATCTTCCTGGTTTCTAAGCTCTTTCTCAAAAGAGTTCTCTAGAAGACTCGAGTTTCTTGGATCATTGGTTCCAATGCTAAGCTTTGAGGTTTACACTACAGATAGGGTTATAACCTTATCAGTCGGACTAGTATTTTAATTCTCTCCCCCAAATATCTTTAAAAGATTGTTTCTCAGCCAATTGGTTTCCAATGCTGGTCCTGGAGTTGATACAGTAACCCTAACTCTCCTACTTCTGTAATACTTTCTTTCATAACTGTGATAATTAATTTTTACCGTTCTTTTCACAAAAACTTTAAAAACATTTAGAGATTAATTAAGCCTTGAAAGCCAAAAAGAATTAATTGCCTCAATTATGCGTTCTGGGCACTAAGGGAACCATTGCACCTAAACGCAAATTTTTTCCTTAGAAAATCAAAGAGGTACCAAAACGCACCATCACCGAAAGCGTGGCTGATCTTGCAAAAGACTTAGAGATAAAAGAGGATACAGAAATTATAAGGTGTTTGGAAGAACCCAGAAATGGAAAGAGTTTATCAATGTAAGGAGAAAAATTAGGTTAAAAAAAAAAGACATATGTTGTGTTAAAAATTTACAGTGAAATGTAAACATTTCTCCTTTCCAGGAGAGTAAGAAGATATATAAAGAGGGCAAGTAAATTTAGAGGGCAGAAACCTTAAGCTAGAAAATTTAAGAATCAAAATCAATAACAAAAACAAGTATCGTTGCACGCTGAAGTACAACATCGGCATTGGGTGAAAATTGAAGAGAGTGAGCAGAAAAGGGCTTGCTGTCGGAGAGTTCAAGCGATTGATTTTCGATTATAAAAGCAAGAGTAGAGTTCCAGTGAATGGGAGACCGCGTTTAACAAAGTGGATATTAGAACAAAGAAATGTTTTAGAATATAAAAGTTATTGAAGAAAGAAGACCGTTCTTCAGAGTAAGCCGGCCTTTTCCTTGCGGCACCAACCCCATCATCCAAGCAGGGCTGCGGAGTCGTAAAATAAATTTTTCGACTTTTTTTAAACAAAAATTTTCGATTCCGACTCCGACTAAACTTTAACAAAAAATTTCGACTCCGACTCCACTTAAACAAAAAATTTCGACTCCGGCTTCACTCAAACAAAAAATTTCGACTCCGACTCCGACTCCAGCAGTCAAATTCAAAATTTCGACTCTGACTCAGTTACAGTAAAACATTTTTTTGTTTCAACTATTTTTTTTCGCTTGCTTTTTAGAATAAAAAAATATACCACTTTTCCAATGAATCTAATCTCCAAATGCTATACTGAAGACATAAAGATGCAGGCACAACACATGACAAACAAATATATTTCACTTCGGAAACAAATGTATAACGTAATTATAATGCAAATTATTTTTATTTGCTGGCGAAACTATATATATAGTGATGGGTAAATGCCCGGGCACTTAAGAATTGGGCAAATGCCCTGGGCATTTATCTGGGCATTTGTCCAATTTGGGCATTTTAGAGGGCATTTATACTTTATTTTTATATATATATATATATATATATATATATATATATATATATATATATATATATATATATATATATTATATATATATATATATATATATTATATATATATATATATTATATATATATATATATATACACACACACAATAACAATAATAAGACACAGACACAAATACACACAGACACATAAACAATAACACACACACACAATAATAATAATAATATCTCTAATAATAATAATAATGATGAAATAATTGAAATATAACTAGAATTTTTATATATATATATATATATATATATATATATATATATATATATATATATATATATATATATATATATATATATATATATATATATATATATATATATATATATATATATATATATATATATATATATACCGTCAAATGGGGAAAACTGGTAAAAATTAGGCTTTTTTTTTTTTGTCAAGTCATGAAAAATCGAAATTTCAAGTTACACCCATACTTAAATGTTTTTTCTCAAATTTGAACCTTCTTAAATGTTATAAAATAAAGAAAATATTAAAAATGTGAAAATAAATATTTTTAGTAATTTTTTGAAAAATGCTAGTGTGAAAATTTTTTTTGGGGGTAAAACTGGTAGGTGCGTCGGTTTAAAATGTAATTTAATTTTTATTTCTCGTACGTTTGTGACTTACTAATTTAATTAATAAAAATATATAATACAAGTATTAAACGTGTTAAAAAATAAATTTGGGTAAAAAAAAACATGTAAAACTTAAACTTCACTAGCATTACTGAGCATCATATTTTTTGGTAAAACTTTACATTACTGTACGCCGATATCTCGAAAACTACGATACTTACAAGAAAACCAATTACATATTTAGAATCAGCGTATAAAGCTTATTCGTGGAATGTTGTAAAAAAAAAATAATAAAAATTATTATTATTTTTTTAACAACATTCCTGTAATAAGCTTTATACGCTGATTCCAAATATGTAATTGGTTTTCTTGTAAGTATCGTAGGTCTCGAGATATTGGCGTACTATAATGTAAAGTTTGGCCTATTTTTTTACGTACATAATTATCAAAATATAATATATAATACACGGTAATATAATACATACCTAGGTATTTATACTTATATTTATATAATAAAGGAAAATATTATTAAAAACTAAAAAAAAAATTATTTATACATGAAAATATAGTTACCAGTTTTACCCCGTTACCAGTTTTACCCCAAAAGTGAAACCACTTAATAACTTAAAAAATAATATCACTAAATACAATTACATACATGGAAACTTAATTTCACAACTTTTTATATGCTGTTAATGCGAAATGATGATCTCTTCAGTCTTAGAGATTGTGCAGACCTTAACTTTTTTTTGCAATTTTTCAAAAAAAAAATTTTTTAAATGGGGGAAATTTTTTTGAACTATAGTTGTAATTTATTGGATTTAATTTTGAAATAATATTAAAATATAGTCTTTTATCTACCAAAAAAACCTTTCCCCAATTTCATAACGGTTGTCATTATGAAAATATAGCACATTTTCTAAACTTACCAGTTTTACCCACCGAAACCAGTTTTCCCCCATTTGACGGTATATATATATATATTATATATATATATATATTATCGGTATTGTTAGTATATATATATATATATATATATATTATATATATATATATCTCTACAAATATATATATATATGGTTATATATATATATAAATTTTTATATATATGTATATATATATATATATATATATATATATATATATATATATATATATATATATATATATATATATATATATATATATATATATATATATATATATATATATATATATATATATATATTAGGGATGTACCGATACCAGAAAAGAGGCCGATACCGATACCGATACCGATACTCTATTTTTTCAGGTGCCGATACCGATACCGATACTTTAATTAATATAATAAATACATAGTAATAGATAGAACATTTGTGTACTGCTAGGGCAACTCCAAGAGTATTCCTGCACAACCAATACTTAGTCATTCATTTCATATTTGGTTGTGCCCAAGTATCGGTATATTTATTTTATAAATTAAAATAGTATCTTTAAGGAATAGTAAATACGAATATAATATTAATAACTTTTTTATGTTTGGGTTTATTCAAATAATATTCCATTTCCATTTTCCAGGAAGTTTTAACAAAGTTTAGCTACTAGCTTTTATGTTTTAACATGATTACAATTTACAAGAAGATTCTTTAACTAGCTACAATATTAAGAATAAAAATAAAGAAAGAAGGGACTTCAATTAATCAGCTAATCAATATTACTCAAACATTACATATAAAGATAAAGATTGATATCATTCAATACTCAAATTCAAAAATTCACAAATTGTGATGCAAAAACATTAAGCTTTTACTAGTATCTGGCGAGAGCCTGCTCCTTTTTGGGGTGTTTACATTCCCATCTACACTATAAATACGCTCGCTCTCGACTGATGAGGGAGGTGTTGATAATTATTTGCTTGCAAGCACTGATAATAATGGAAACCTTGGCCCATTTTCATGCCAGAAAGGATTCTCTTCTGTAGGCAGCATCTCTATGTTTTCGTAGATCCTCATCTCCTCCTTCACAGATTGCAAATTTGAATTATCTTAGCTCCTTGATGACTGTCTCTTCAGTTTTTTCGATGAGGTTCCTTGGTGTGATTACTTTGAAGGTGAATGATATTTCAATGCAATTTCGGCCATGAACTTGTCAAAGTCTAACATATCCAAATCCTCTTCATCTTCAGTAGGTTTATTTGCTGAAAAGGCGGCTTCCACTTCTGTGAATTTTTTTTTGTCAAGCGAGCAAGCTCCTCGGTTATGCTATTTAAATGCATTCTAGAAGTGGTTCACCGTCGGAGATGCCATTCTTGAGGGGTTTCAGCTAGCTTAGGAAATTTCTTATTAGAACCTTTTATTTATTTATTTATTTTTTGCAGTTGTCACCTCCGCTCACGGGATGAACCCTAATCAAGTAGGGGGTGTTGAACGCCTCAAAAATTCATCTAACGCAAATAACGCAGATGAGCACAGACGCAAGCTTTAAAGTGAGGGAGATTAAATTGAGTAGGAAACACAGATGATGGAAGAGAATTCCACAGAACAGAGGTGGCAGGAAAGAAGGAATCACCGAGCGAACTAGTCTCGAGTTACTAATATCAACACAAAACTCATGTGCTGACACAGCACCCCTTGTGCTACGAGGGCGTCGTAAAGGTGGTGGTACGCGAGTGGAAAGTTCCCTCGAGCACTTGCGGCTACGATACCTATAGAAAAGAGATAAAGCACCAACATCGCGCAGCAAAGATAGAGGGTCAAGTGAACTAAAAAGTACAGGACAGTTTATAAGCCTTTTGGCCTTTGACTCGACCCTATCCAAAAGCCGAGTGAAACCAGAGCACCTCCATATTGTTGTACTCCATATAAGGCGGATGAGACCCTTGTATAGCTGGCGTAACTGAGAAGAGGAAAAAAAGTCTCGCAGTCTAAACAGAACTCCCAGTTTCTTTGAGGCCGCCCTAGCAACCGTTGTGATTTGAGGTTTTCAAGACATTTTTTTGTTTATGTTAAGGCCAAGGATGTTTATATTGTCAACAGGAGAGACGAGAGAACCGACGAAAGAGATAGGAAAGTTAGGTGTCTTAGAGAGGGAGATTTGTAGAAGTTGGGTTTTTAAAGAATTAAATTTCACAAGGTTGAGACGACCTCACCCGGAAATTCTATCCAAATCAGCGAGAATAGAATCGGAAAGATTAAGACGAGAGGCAATTCTTGAAGTAAAAGAGGGAGCAGAATTGAAATGAGTTGAAGAATGAAGGGTCGAGTCATCGGCCTATGAGTGGATAGAGTTAGATGTTCAGGTGAGAAGATCATTAAAGAAAAACAGGAATAAAGTAGGAGATAAGACAAAACCCTGAGGAACACCACTATTGACCGAAAAAGAAGAAGAAGTCGCCCCATCAACAACAGCCGATATTGAGCGATTTGAAAGAAAGCTAGACATAAGTAAGCAAAGAGAAGGAGGAAACCCAAAGGAGGGGAGCTTGGAGAGCAGTGACGTGTGCCATACCCGGTCAAATGCTTTGGATATGTTAAGCGCCACCACACAAGTCTCCCTGTAGTTCCTAAGGGCGGAAAACCATAAATCTGTTAAATAGGAAAGTATATCACCAGTAGACCTCGAGCCCCGAAGGCAGTACTGGCAATCGGAAAGAAGGGAATGAGATTCCAGATGGTCTAAGAAGTGAGAGTTGAGAAGGGTTTCAAAGATCTTAGATAGAATACAAGTTAAAGCTATAGGGCGATAGTTAGAAGGATCAGAGCCGCATCCTTTTTTCGGAATAGGTTGGACATATGCGAGCTTCCAACACTGAGGGAAAGTGATAGTATTGAGACATAGAGAATATAGTTGAAAGAGGGGCGGGGTCAGCACGGAAGCACACTCTCTCAAAACTCGGAGAGGAATGCCATCCGGGCCACCCGCCTTCCTAACGTTCATAGATTTCAGGAGCCCATGCACCCGATCAAATGTAATCACAGGCAAAGGCATAGGCATAGGACACCTGAGAGGAGAAGGAGGAAGAGATATGCCAGAATCGTCCAGGGTTGAGTTGGAGGAAAATAGGAGGCCAAAGAGATTGGCCTTTTCAGTTGGAGTATTAGCTACAGAATCATCGGAGCAAGATTAGGAAAGGATGATTTACAGAAGTTGTTAGAGATGTTTTTGGCAAGAGGCTAGAAAGATTTGTCAGTAGGAAAACCAAGGAGGTCAGCGCACTTTCGTTTAATGAAAGTCAGCTTTGCTCGTCGAAGAGTATCCCTGCAACA
>JABUQX010045028.1:0-2500 GCA_015478945.1 Trachelipus rathkii | reverse complement strand
AATACAACAAGAAGGCATATATCGCCTTCATAGATTTGAAGAAAGCATTTGATTCTGTACCCAGGGAGAAGCTATGGAGAGTTCTGGGAGGGATTATGAAGTTGAAGATAGACTGATAAAGGCAGTAAGAAGTACATATGTGAATAGCTTAAGTAAGGTAAGAACAGGATATAAAAACGAGGAATGGTTTGAGGTAAAAACTGGAGTAAGGCAGGGTAGTGTGTTGTCGCCGATACTGTTTATAGCGTATTTGGACACAGTAATAAGAGGTGTAAAGGAGAGTTTAGAGGAGATTGACGGAGACATCATGGTATACGCAGATGATTTTGCGTGTTGGAGTGGAGATGGTGAGAGGTTGAGGCAAATGGTGCTGTGTTTCGCAGAAAAATTGAGAGAAGCTGGATTAAATATGAATGTGGAGAAAACAGAAATAATGATAGTAAGTAGGGAGGAGGAAGAGGAGTTGATAGTGGAGGTAGACGGTAGAGAGATTAAAAATGTGGACAGATATAAATACCTAGGAAGCACATTTGGAAGAGAAGGAGGGTGTGCAAAGGAAATTACAAGTAGGATTGAGCAGTATGGCAGGACTGTAAGAGCAGTATACCTCATCTTGAAAGATAAATATATGAACAAAGAGGTGAAGAGAGCAATATACGAGGGAGTGTTGACACCAATACTGTTGTATGGGGCAGAGACATGGAGTATGACAGGGAGAGAGGAGAGTAGAATTCAGACAGCGGAGATGAATGTGTTGAGGATGGTGATTGGAAAGACGAGGAGAGACAGAGTGAGAAACGAGACAGTGAGGGAGAGCGTGGGTGTGAAACCCATGAAGAATAAAGTGGACGCAGCCAGACTAAGATGGTGGGGACACCTGGAGAGGATGCAGGAAGAGAGAGTTGCTAGTAGGAGGTGGAGGTGGAGACCGGAGGGAGTGAGGCCGAGAGGAAGACCGCGGAAGAGATGGAGAGACACAGTGGAGGATTCATTAAGAAGACACCGGATGCCTGCAATGGATGAGCTGATGGCGGATGGGATCGTGATCGATAGAACACAATGGAAGCGGAGGTTGGCCCCACTGACAGGCTCGTGAGAGTGTCAGGGAGAGAATATAAGATGTATATATATAAATATATATATATATATATATATATATATATATATATATATATATATATATATATATATATATATATATATATATTATATATATATATATATATATATATATATATATATATATATATATATATATATATATATATATATATATATATATATATATATATATATATATATATATATATATATATATATATATATATATATATATATATATATATATATCATCCACCTCCTTTCCCCAGACTGGGGGTAAGGTGTGTGACATGCACCGGAAACAGAAAAGTAGTAGTAGAATATGACCAGTCAAAAAGAAAGTCTAGCCTTACCACCCCTTTTATACCTTTTAGCGAGAAAATCCACCCTTGAGCTTCAAGGGACCGCGACAAACCCTCACTATGGCATCTCGTCAATGTGGGGTTCATCCCTTGGCCTAGGTGGGCCACAACCATACACCCTCACAAAACCTCATCATTCACTCCTATCATGCACCTTTCTTCTCGCCTCTGCCAAACTCACATTTCTCTCCAGGCATTCCTTTACTGACTCAATTCACTTTTTCTTCAGTCTCCCAACCGGTCGATTCCCAGCACACTCACCACTATAAATCCGCTTAACCAACCGACTATCATCCATCCTTTCTACATGACCAAACCATCTCATCATACTTTCATTTATTCTCTCATTTACCCTTTTATTCACACTACACAACTCTCTAATACGTTTATTCCTCATTTTATCAATTCTTCTCACACCTAACAAGCCCCTAAGATTATCCATCTGAACGCATTGTACATTAGATCTGTATCTCTTATTCCAGACCATAGTCTCACTACTATACATTAACACAGGTAACAACATACCCCCATGTAAAACCCTAGCGCACTCCAAGACTTAGTCCCTTTACATCCACCAATGATTTAATTGCACCATCCACCTTCCTGACATTCACAACTTTTCTACTGCACTCTGCATCATCCGTTCCCTTTTCATCCAACATATGTCCTAAATATTTAAACTCAGACACTTGTTCCAGCTGCTCACTATCTAGCATAACTTCACATCGAGGACTATCCTCACTCACAATCATAACCTTACTCTTATCTACGTTCATTTTCAAACCCCTCCTTTTACACACCCTGCCAAATCTCTCTACCAATCCTCTCAAACTCTTCAGATTCGCTACACAAAACCAAATCATCCGCATATAATAGGTAGGGCACCCTCCACTCTCTTCCGTTCTCCATCATTCTAACACTATCCCCTGCCACCCCCCTCTAATTCTTTCATAACCCCATCCATATACAAATTGAATAACCAAGGAGACATAACACATCCCTGCCTCACTCCGATATTAATATTAAAACAATCACTT
>JABUQX010045027.1:7500-10000 GCA_015478945.1 Trachelipus rathkii | reverse complement strand
TTTGGTATCTATTCTTCTCCCTATGACATTATCTCTAATTTCATTACCGGTCGTTCTATGGCAGCTGTTGTAGACGGCCACCGTTAATTCTTTAAATCTATAATTAGTAATGTTCTTCAGGATTCCGTCCTATACCAACTCTCTTTATAATTTTCATTAATGATCTCTAGACTACTTCTTCACATACGAGTATGTATTAGTGATGGACATGACATCCGCATCCGCATCCGCATTTGCGGAACATCCGCACCTAAATTGACATCCCGCATCCGCATGGCCCGCCATTCCGCATTCCCTCTACTTAAACGGCAACACATCCCGCATCCGCATCACGCATCGCATGCCGGCAATGACCTCTTTTTGAATAAATGAGGATGTTGGCGGATGTTTTCTGATTTCGATTAAATGCATATAAAATAAATATTATTTGGCATCTTTATCATGGGAGTTTATGGGAATAATTGTAATTTTGAATTTCGATTTCCTGTATATATATATATATAGTAGTATAAATATCCTATAAGAGGGTATATATTATAATATATAAACTTTTATGTATATAATATATATCATATATATATATCATATACTAGTTTATATATATATATGATATATTAATAATATATATGTAAATAGTTGCAGGGGATACTCCTTCGACGAGCCCCAAAGGCGGGTTTCAGCATTTCATCAAACGAGAAGTGGGCAACCTTCTTGAGTTCTCGCTACTGACAACAATCTTTTGGCCTCTTGCCAAAAAACAACTCTAACAACTTCTGTAAGTCTCCTTTTCCTCCTCTTATTCGATCTGATGGCTCCATCGCTAACTCTTAATACTCCAACTGAAAAGGTCCAATCTCGGTTCGGCCTCGCTATTTTCCCTAACTAACCCTGGATGACTTCTGGCATTCCTTGCTCTCCTCCTCTCAGGTGTCCTATTGTCTTTTTTGGCCTGGAGATTAACAACTTGATCGGGCTGCATGGGCTCTGAGATCTTGAATGTTAGAAGGCGGGGGGTGGCCCGAATGGCATATCCTCCCCCCCGAGTTTTGAGGTGAAGGTGCTTACGTGCTTGGCTCGACCCGTCCCGTCGTTCAAGCGCACTAATATTCTCTATGTTCAATATCTAGCCCACTTTTTCCCTCAGTAGGTTGGAACAGCGACGTCACATAGGTCCAACCTAGCTTGCCCGAAAGAGGAAGGGCCGCATCTGATCCTTCTAATCTTATCGCCCCTATAGATCTCCCTGATGTTCTATCGTAGAGATCTTTGGAAACCTTCTATACTCATCACTTCTTTAGACCATCCGCTGGAATCTCATTCCTTTCTTTTCGATCGCCAGTACGGCTTTCGGCTCTCAAGGTCTACTGGCGATATCAACTCTTTTGCCTATTTAACATCGATTTTGTCGTTTACGCTCTGTAGGAGACTACGGGGAGACTTGCGGTGGTGGCGCTGTGACTCCTAGTTCCAAAAGCATTCTTGACCGGGGACTGGCACGCCGCACCTTGACTGCTCTCGACAAGCTCACCATTCTTAGGGTTTCCTCCTTCTCTTTGCTTAATTTTTCTAGCTTTCTTTCAAGCTCGCTTCACCTATCGGCTGTGCGTTGATGGAGCGACTGTCTTTTTTTCTGTCAATTAGTTGGTGTCGTTTCCCGTCATGGGTTCGGTTCTGCGCTATCTCCTGACTGCTTACTTCATTATACTTTTCATTAATGATCTTCTTCCCTGCACATCTAACTCTAATCTAACTCTATCCAGTCATATGCCGATGACTCGAACCCTTCATTCTTTTCAACTCATTTCAATTTTACTCCTTCTTTTACTTCCTCGAATTGCCTCTCGTCTTAACCTTTCGGATTCTATTCTCGCGCTGATGTACTGGATAGAATTTCCGATTGGGGTCGTCTCAATCCTTGTGAAATTCAACTCTTTTAAAAAACTCAACTTCTACAAATCTCCCTCTTAAAAACACCTCTTCTCTTCTCAGTTACTCAGCTATACAAGGGTCTCCATCCGCCCTTGTAATGGAGTACTGTTCTCATATCTGGGGGGCTCTGTTTCACCCGGCTTTTGGGGATAGGGTTCCAAAGGGCCAAAAACTGCTGTTCTGTCTGTGGTACCTTGTGATTTCCCAGTTCACGAAGTTGAACCCCCTAGCATAATCTTTGCGAGGTGTGATGATGGTACTTTGGGGTTATCCTCTTTTCTCTGGTACCCTTCCACTTGAGCGACACGGTCTTCGAGGGAACTTACCACTCAGGTACCACCATCTTTACGACGCCCTCGCAACACAAGGGGTGCTGTGTCGTGTGCACGAGTTTTGTGTAGAATATTGGTATCCAGGTAGTTCGCTGCGTGTGCTCTTCCTTTTTCCGTGCCACCTAATCGTCTGTTTTGTGGAATTCCTCATTCCATCTTACCCATCTTCTGTGTTTCCTGCTGAAATTTTTAATGCTCCTCTTTATAAAATCTGTGTCTGTGCTCATCGCGTAATTTGC
>JABUQX010045027.1:0-5000 GCA_015478945.1 Trachelipus rathkii | reverse complement strand
CCGACAAAGATGACAGACACAAAGCTTTCATCCTGTCTGAAAGAACGAGAAAACGGATCAAAGCACTTATTGTCCCCCAGCAAGACCTTCTCACTTGCAACCCAATATACAGTAAGTTTTACGCTACAACTTATCCGCTTATTTTAGTTCATGAACAACAACTTCACAACTAACTGATGGGATGTGGAAATTCTTTTGACGTTATGTTGGTTTTTTTTCCCACATTGTTCAATTGTATCATCTGGGATTCGTTCGTGGTAGACCTCTAGATTTTAACAAAATCCCCAGGGGAAATAGTTACAGTGGTGAGAGGTTGGGAGACCGGCGAGGCCACACCCTGGCTGATGGGTCCTTTCTCTCTGTAATCGGTAGTGTCATGCGTAGTGAAGACAGATGCCTGACGTATGTGCTAACGTCGCTCAATCATCTTGCGCTTTTTTGTTTGGTGAGGTAACTGTGGCAGCGAAAATCACTCATAGCATCTGTAGGTAACAAATATTGGTATTCTTCACGAGTTTCATGTGAAGAATATTGGACAATTATTCTTTACCCGAGAAAGAGCAGCACCACACCATATATCCCGGACCAATTTTTAAATCGTTAATGTCTTTCAGGGATTCGTGGGGTTCTATGTAGCCCAGTGTCGACAGTTTTGAGAATAATAACATTAACGCCGGACAGATGAACTCAAAGCCTTCAATCTGTTGAACCGAGAAGAGAGGATAAATCAACATTTCCCAGCAAATCATTCCTCTTACGCAAGCCAACTTCACACGTAAGTGTTTAACGCTAACTTTAATCCCTTCTTTATGTTTAATGAAACAACCACTCAATACGGTAGGGTTTCAAGTTTTTAAGCGCATGGAGGATGCGCTTGAACGATCTGTGTGATACTCCACATTGTTTGGTGGATAACGCATCGTGTCGACTCTGTTGGGTTTCTTTGCTTCGTGCTGTTTATGTGTCGCACGTGAACTTCAGTTGTATCACGTGCAGTCTGTTCCCGGTATATTCTCTTTGCATTTGTCCAACATTACATGTTAAACGGCCACTTTTTTCAGCTGGAATTCTGAATTGTTTGATTTCTGCAAGAGACATTACTCGTGCAGGAACCCCTCTTCACGAAAACCTGTAACGAACCAAGCTTTTTGAAAAACCTGGTTTTATAATTTTATTATATAACCCTGACGCAAGGTGTAGATAGGTAGTTAGTATTATTGGCATAATCATTTTTTCTCTTTATTCGACTTCCGGTTTATTGTGCGCCCTTTGTATAATATATAATATATTATATATATATGTAATATATATTAATTAATATATAATATATATACTATATATACTATGTATAGTATATATATATATATTATATATATATATATTATTATAATATTATGTATATATATATATATATATTATATATGTTATATTTATATATATTATATACTAATATATTATTATATATATATATATATATTGTATATAATAATATATATATATATACATATTATATATTATATATATATTTATAATAATATATATATATTTTATATATACATATATATTATATATATACGTATATATATTGGAAAAAAAATAATAAAATGAGAAATAAAAATGAAAGAAAATGTTAAATAAAAATATTTGACAAATATAATTATTAATATATTGTTATGGGCAAATTTAATTATTAAACTTTTGTGTTTTCTTTACTCAGAAACTCATGTTTTAATTATATTTGTATCTTCCTATTTATATAATATATATATATATATATATATATATTACTATATATATATATTATATTAATAATATATATATATATATATTATACTTTAGTATATATATAATATATAGTATATATATATATATAGTATATAGTTATATATATAGTATATACTATATATATATAAATATATAGATATATATAACTATATATATATTAATATATAATATCGATATATATAAATATATATATATATATATACTTAGGTCTATTAGATCCATCTTAATTCAATTATCAGCACGAAAAATATACTACACAAATTGGGATAAAAAAATTAAAATAACAAATAACATGTAACATAATGAAGAACTATAACATAAGGTAACATAGCCATAACCTAACCTAACCTAACCTATACCCTAACCTAACTCTACCTAACCTAAACCTAACCTTATCTAACCTAACCTAAATAACCTAACCAACCTAACCTAGACCTAAACCTAACTAACCTAACCTCAACTTAACCTGCTGACCTAAACCTAACCTAACCGTAAAGAAGAATTGTTTTAAATAATTGTTAGATATATAAATATGTATGGATTTCTTCAGCTTATACTGGCTTTTCACTTGATGTTGAAAAAGCGGGCCTCCCTAATTGTAAGCGCACTTGTGCCGAACTATATAGATATATATATATATGATAATTAATATAATAATATATAAATATATAGTATATACTATATTATATATATATATAATATATATATATATTATATATTATATATATATATATATAATATATATATTATATATATATATATTATTATTTCGGCAGAGTGAAGAGCTATTTGGGATTGTATTTTAGCAGAAGGCTTGTAGAATTGGAATACGAAACCCTTTCTCACTTAAGTAGTTTGCACTTTGAAATTAATCCCTCTCTTTCTCTCTCTCATCTCTCTCTCTCTCTCTCTCGGTCCGTCTCGTCTCCTCTCTTCTCATCTCTTCTATCTCTCTCATCATCTCTCTCCTCTCTCTCTCTTTTTTTTTTTTTTTTTTTTTTTTTTTTTTTTTTCTTTCTTTTTTTTTTTTTTTTTTTTTTTTTTTTATTATTTTTTTTTTTATATTTATTATATTTTTTTTTTTTTCTTTCTTCTCTTCAGAGGGGACCTATCTTTATCCTCGAGTTCAGCTATCTTTTTTCTTATCATATACTATATTATTATAGTATATATAAATATAAGTATATATATAGTAGTATAAAATAGCATGTGATGCTATTATAGTATATAAGTTCAGCGGTGGAGTGGACTTATATTATATACTATACTAATACTATATATATATTAATATATCTTAGATTACTTGTGGCTGGAACGAATCGATGGTCGCAACATTCCTAGGATCTCGACTATGAGCCATTTGAGGCGGTGACGGATGTTCTGCAACCTGGGGATAAGACGAGCACCTTATTTTCGGTTAGGTTCTAAGAGGCTGATGCTGCTGAAATGTATGTTTATTGTGCGAGTATCATTATGAGTCCTTGTGTATATGATGAAGGATTATTAATTATATAGTATCGCCTTGGCGGTCTTCTACCTTAAGATGGAAATTTCATGTACCAAAAGATGATAGCGTACATTGGAGGAGGTAGGGGAAAATTTTTAGCAGGGAGATTGGCCAGATACAGTTTTTTTTTCCTTTTTTCCCTCTAATCCACAAAACATCTTTTCGCTGCCGGGACGAGCATAAAGAAATTCTCGAGAATGATGAATGATTTAACGGGACAGAAATACTTTTCGCTGAAACAATGAATATACATTTAAAATACTCTCCAATACATTAATGAATAAATATATATAATGCGGCATTTCGTAAACCAGGTTTTCTTTAAAATAATAATATATAATAATAGATTATAATAATAATAATAATAATAATAATAATAATATGATAATAAAATATAAATAATAAAATAATAACTAATAATAATACATAATAATGAATAATATAATAATACTAGATAATAATAATTAAAATAAATAATAATAATAATAATATAATAATAATATATATATATTATAGTATATATATATATTAATATTATATAATATAAGTATAATATTATAATATATATATATATATTAGTATATAATATATATATATATATAGTATATATAGCGACAGTTTATATATATTATATATATAGATATATATGACTATTATAATCACTATATATATATAATACTATATAATATATATATATATATATTCCAGAAAAAATTTGCTTAAAATTCCAGGCCCCAATTATTTAATCTATTGATTCAAATAACGTAAGTTTATTGCTTGTTCTGTTAAAGCAATTTTCATTTCTTTCGTATTTTTAAAGACGTTTCAGACGTTTACTATTCATTTTTTCCCTTACTTTTGCGCATATTCTAGACTTCTTTTATATTTTGGCGAAATTCTCGCGGATCTGGAAGCCAATTTTCATTATTTCCATTTGTACTCGTCTCGTTGCTAAGGTATGGGAGCAATCTCTGTTATTACATGCAAGAATATGGTTTTAAGATTCCACGTCTGACAGAATAGATTCTACCAGGAATCTGATATTTTTTTTTTTTTTTTTTTTTTTTTTTTTTTGGTAAGGTCGAAAAAAAGATTCCTTTTCATAACCCTAACTATATAGTGTTACTATATATACTATATTATATATAATATATATAATATCATGATATATATATATATAATGATATATATATATATATATATATATAGTATATATATATAATATATATAATATAAGTATATATATATAGTTATATATATACTATATATATTATATATAATATAAATATATTATATTAATAATACGAGTATATATATATAGTATATAATATATATGTGTTGTGGTGTGTGTGTGTGTGTGTGTGTGTGTTGTGTGTGGTGTGTGTGTGTGTGTGTGTGTGTGTGTCTAATTGGTTTCAGTATGTTTACTGTGGGTAGCTAAGTGTACACAATTCGAATTGGAAATGGGTGGTGTACAGAAGTTAGGAAATCCTCCATACCGGTTCTAGGCTTATTTAATTATTAAAATACGAGAAATTGAAAGGCGTTTTTGTGCTGTTGTGTATAAGTCTCTCAACTTTTGGGGAGATAAAAAGATATTGTGACACAAACTTTTGTGTCTTTCTCAAGATCTCATCTCTCGATCTGGGTCTCTCTCTCTCTGCTCTCTCATCATCTCTCTCTCTCTCTCGTCCTCTCTCTCTCTCTC
>JABUQX010045026.1:10000-12500 GCA_015478945.1 Trachelipus rathkii | reverse complement strand
GCGTTTAAATTCATACTTATTTATATTTATTTAAAAAAATTAGTTACCCATGTTATTACCATTTCACAGAAATATCTGTTATGTAACGGTAGGATTTTTCGTAGTGGGAAATGCTCTATACGCACTTCTACAGTACTTTCCTCAGAATTCCGTTTATATAATTATGGTCTGCTCCCGATTGCTCGTTGGCATCAGCTCCGGTAAGTTGAATGAATAAACTGTTTTAAATTATTATTAATTACTTTTATCTTCGGTTACTATATGATTTTTTTATTGAATGTTTCTTATCTTTCTTATTTTTTATTTATTTAATTTAAAAAAAAAAAAAAAAAAAAAAGAAAGGGGGGGGAAGAAAGAAGATGAATCTTGAATTTTGTGGAACACTTGATTGTAAGTAAGCAAACACCAGCTGACAATTATAAACAAATGTAAAATAAAATAAAATCTAAAATAAAAACTAAAATTAAAAATAAAAAAAATAAAATTAAAATACGATAAAATCTAATTTAATCAATCAATTAGTTTAGTCAATATCAAAAAATGGTATATGAAAAAATAAAATAAAACATCAGCGACAAAGAAGATATTTAAAAGACTTTATGGACAACAATCTTTAAAATATTGGAACAACTGAAAATATGTGAATTAAAGATGCGAATTCGCTAATATTATCTTGAATTAAAGCTAATTTACAATCAGAAGCTGCTAAATAATAGCAAGTAATAACTTTTTTTCACAAATTATATTTGCCGAAGAAGGTTTATAAAAGGTATTAATATAAAAGACTTAACCGCAGAGTTGGCTGTGGCCTAATTTTCCAATGTTTGTTTATACATCAAAAAGCCATTCAAGCTATTCAAGATTCTTGCAGCGAAAATTTAGAGATAGAGGGTGAGCTCTACGGTAAAGATTCTTTAGAGATGTTAGAAGATTATACAGTCAAAATGTCCCATGTATCAAAATCTTAAAAAGCTGCTACAGCAAAAAGTAAATATAGAAATTAGCTATTTTAAAATTTTCACTCCAATAATCTTGAATGACTTGCCAAAGCATCTCTAACAACTTCTGCAAATCTGCTTTTCCTCCTCTTATTCGCTATGATAGTTATGTTCCTTATTCTCCAACCGAGAAGACTGATATCTTTGGTTCTGAACTGACTCGTCCCTGTAGTTCAATTATACCATAGTGTAATAATCTATAATTACACTATGGTTCTCACTTACATCACTTTACCTCAGGCTCAGAGGCGTGCATATATTCAACCTATCAGAAGAGAAAGGAAGAAGTTTTGATCTTTCTTGCTCTTTTGCTATAGTTTTTTCACTCATTGAAACTCTGTCTAAGATCTTTGAAAGAATTACCAGCTCTCATTTCTTGGATTGTCTTATCTATGCCCCTTTACTTTTTCCCGATAATCAGTCAACCGGAGATATTTTACCCTATCTCACAGATGTATGGCCTTCTGCCCTAGGGAGACTATGTAGAGTCTTGTGTTGTGGTGCTTCATATATCCGAGGCATTTAACAGGGTATGTCATGAGTCACTGCTCCAAGCTCCCATCCTTGGACTTCCTCCTCTCTTTTTGCTTCTACTCTATTCATTCATTTCATTAACAATCTTCTCGGCTGCTCATTTACCTTTTTTTTCCATTCACATGTCGATAACTCGACACTCTAATCTTCTTCTCATTTCAAATCTGTTCACTCTATTGAATCTAGATATTAACATGGGAAAAATTAAATTAATAGAGATTTTCTTTAACTATATCTCTCAGAATTGTTACAAGTTACATAAAAGTAATGTTCAAAAAAATTGAATCCAGTAAAACCACAAACGCCGAAAGGTTTGTATTAATTGAACTGTTTTCAAAAAATTGAATTTGGCCATAAATTCCTTAAATTTCATTGGATTTGAACCAAACAAAGTGCAAAAGGCTGAGCATTCGTGAAGCTTTAAAACCTTAATTTTGAGCAATTTTCTACGTCTCTATTCTCTAATCTGTCTCCGAACTATGATAAATTTGATTTTTACATTGCTTGTAAAACGTTTTTGTCATAAATAATTTTTGGTCATAACCTTTTTCTTGTTTATCCAATCTACATAAAATTTTTAGAACTTGTATAGTTTTTGAAGATATAACGTTTTTCCTATTTAGATAAAGGTTTTCATATACCAAACCGTTATGGGAAAAATTGAAAAAAACTGAAAGATAACTTTTTTTTCCTTCACAGCAGCAAAACTATTTGGTTAAAAACTTTTATCTAAATTAAAAAAAAAAAAAGATTATCTCCCCTCAATTAAAGAAGCTTTGAACATTACACGTAAATTGGACGAACAGAAAAAAAAGTTATTGCCCAAAATCATTTACGACAAAAAAAAGAAAAACGCTCGAAATGAATGTTAAAACTCAAATTGATTCATAAGTTCGAAGATAAGATACAAGAGAATAAAGAAAAACGCTCGAAATGAAGGTTTTAGAGATCCCTGAATACTGAACTGT
>JABUQX010045026.1:0-5000 GCA_015478945.1 Trachelipus rathkii | reverse complement strand
TTTTTGTTTCTTTTTTGTTAATTTTTTAGAATATGGTATTTCTATATATAGTAGAGGAAACTATATCTCTATAAGTTTTGTAAGAAAACTTCGGTGGCATCTCCGACCCTTTTGATATACACCGAAACATAATATGGTTGAGGCAGTAGAGAGAGATGATGGCAAAATAAGAAAAATATTATAAATATCTATATTGGTTTTTTTATAATTTTACTTACGAATGTGAATGTTTTGTGTGGTAATTATATCTATTTAAAATTTCTACAGTATGTGTTGTGATTTTCACAAACCTAAAAGCTTCTATATCATATGTTAGTTTAAATTAAAATAGTATTGACTTTAGTATCTATTTTGTCTATTTTCACCTGGTTATCTGGCTTCCTGAGTACACCTCGCAATTTTTTTTTAATAAACAAGCGCTATGGTTAATAATTAATAACAGATTAATATTAAAGTGATGTTGGGCAAAAGGGTACAAAAGCGATGTATGGTTAATATGTTACATTAGATTATACTATATTCCTATTCCTATGTACAATTTAAGTATTTTTTGCGATGAGACAATATAATGAAAATTTAAAGATGGGTTTATAATATTTATGTTATGATTATTGTATATTGTATGATTACTTGTACATAAAAAAAGAGAAGACGGTGAGCGCACTCATTCAAGAAAGCGGAAGAGACATGCATGATCTCTCTGTCCCTAGTTCCATAATTAACAAAAATAACAAAAATTGGATTAAGTCATATATTTGTAGGTAATGACTACACAGATCACTGGAAAAATCGCTCCTCCGTCAAAGTTCATGTCTCACCTTGTATAGTTGCTTAGATGATAACAAGATAAAGGGCAGGAGGGTGACTCAAAGTGTACAGAAGCTCGCACAAGTTCGCTCAGTGGTTCGTGATTCTTATCAGACTTGGCGTATTTGAGACGTTCTCTTGACAAGAGCGGTTCAGAATTTTTTAGGAGATATATTAATTACTAACTATATGAGGAGATAAGCCATTTAGGAGTACATAATTTGTGTTATTAGGTATATTTGCTTTTTATCCTCTTAAACATATTATCATGAAATGCACTCGCCGGAGCAATAGGTAAAGATGAAACCGTCTATAATAGAAATAAAATCTCTTTATAATCCTTTGTACCATTAAAACTTAAGCTCTCTATAAAACAAACATTCAATCATAAAACATACAAACACTCACAATTGATATGAAAATAACAATGTATAAAACAATATTTATTTAAACACAAATATAATATATTAAATAGTGTTAATAAAGAAATCCTTTATAGATATATTTAACTCTATATATAATTAATATATAAATTCGATAAATATATAGGCTGTTATATACACCGAATAAAACAATAATTTTACATGCTATCTGTGCTTTAGCATAAGGGTAGAAAGGACGACCGCATTTCCTTAAATCTTGCTTGAGAAAAACGTAAATGTTTAATAGTAAACTGCATGCAATTTAGTTATTAGTATCAGACATTCTGATTTACTGCTTTGGAGAGTGAATATATATATTAGTTATATTATATTATATTAATATATGAAATAGTAAATTTAATAAATTTACAAATTTTCAAAAGAATTTTCTATAAATATTCATATTGCTTTTTGCAATAATAATATGATAGCTTAATATATTAATATAATAATTATAAATAATAATATTAATAATAATAATTATATAATATAATGTATATAATAAATATAATAAATATAATTAATTAAATAATAATAAATTAAATTAATCTAATTAAACTTAATAATAGTAAATTAAATTCCAAATATGGGTAAGAGTGTCTAAAGCTGACATCATGTAACTCAGGAGAATCGGCAGCACCTACAGCTGTAGAACAAATGAGACTGTACAAGTATGTGTGGAATTCACATCATCATGCCGTCTCTCTCTCTAAACTTCTTCTCATCTCTACTCGGTCTCTCTCTGCGTATTTTTATTTTTTTTTTTTTATAACATATATTTTTGATTATTTTATTTCTTTTATTATAAGTGATAGCTATATATATAACATAGTATACTTATATATAGTCTATATTACAGTATATTATTATATTATCATTAGTATATTAATAATTATTTCCGTGTACGAATTAGACCAGTATGACATGCAGACACAATTAGATTAATATTAAAATTATTCAGAATTCTTTTGATTAAATTATTATTTACCAATAGAGATAGTGTTGGTTTTTGAATGTAGCGATCAACGTATTTTACTTTTTGAGCATTATTTATTGCATAGTATTAAAAGTGAAATATGTAGTATGTCTCTCATAATTACAGCAATTCACCCACGTATTTCCAGATTCTGTATTTGATGGAACTTACCAGGCGTGAACTCCTATATTTTCTCTCTCTGTTAGTTCCTCCACCTGCGCATAGCTTCTACCCCGGCTAAGATAATTTTTTTTCCATGTCTCAGTGAGAGCCACGAAGCGGGTTTTAGATGTAGTAGCACACAAGCAACATAGCATTGCCATGTCTTTGCTCGAAGCTGTTAACAATACGAACGTGATCCGTGTTATCATATCCACAATTCCCTTTACAGAATTCTGCCCTATATAAGATTTTATAACATTGAGATCATATAAAAATTGAACAAGTATAATATAGTAACTAATTTATATAGCTCAACTCATTTCTCACATTTCTTTATCTTAGAGCATTTAATATATAACCAAAGCAAAATCAAAAGACTATAATTTATGGGATATTTTTTTACAGACAGTCTATATTGTAGTAAATCAATTCTTTTCATAGTTATTTAATCTAGTTTAAATACCACAAAGATACGGCCGCCAGCATACAAATTAGAAAAAATTAACGGTCAGTGACATTTATGAATGCAATGCATAAATTTCTCAAACCATATATTTATAGTAAACGTTATCAAATGATTGTAAAACTTATTCTTTTTATAAAATTACTGACGTCTCTTAGTCATGACAAATCGTCTTCTAAATAAATTGGACGCAGATATTTTATTATATCTGTTTGAAAAAATAATATTTTTTTTTGTCTCATAATGAAAAATTATAAAATATTATAGATTCATTTTCATTATTAGGATTATTATGAATAAGGTTCGGTAATAGCTTTCTATACTGAGTATCATAATTACCTACAATAATCAACGATTAATTTGCTTTACAACAGCTAAATTCATAAAATTTCTGAATAGCATTAATTAAGCAATAATTAAAAATTCAATTAGATCTTTATTCTTTTGAATATTAAATGGAAATATGACTTCAGCAACGGTATGTTTGACTTAGATCATTAATCTGTATTGTGTACAGTGAGATAACATTGCTCAAACGGGAAGTCGACGATATTCTGCTCTACTTATATGTTTCTATGATCTTTATTCTCACTCCGCGAAATTTTTAATGTTATGCAGTAAAACGTCCGTATAAGTCGTTATATTTATCACGTGTGTATTTTAAAAACATACATAAGTACACACACAAATGCAAGCATAAATACACACATGCTCGTACATAATGAGATATATGTGTCATTTCGATTTCTATCACATCTTTTACATCTCTTTAAAGGTATATAATTATCCTCCTCCTTTTATTTTTGATAACCTATGTACACACTTGGTCGATGTGGATATCTCTATTAATAATATAATAAGAAATACTTTAAGTCATTGAATTTAACGATACAGATAAATGAACTTTTCTTAAGCTATGGATAATAATTAAATACTACTCATAATATTATAAATAATAAATAGTTTTCCTTGTTTTCATAAATTTATATATGTATACGTGTATGTATCGAAGTTCTTACCAACAGATTAGAAATAAAAAGTAAAATAATCTTTTCAATTAAAGATGATAAAAAAAAAATCTTACGAAAATTAAAAAATAAAGAAATTTATAAGTTACTAACCACAAATCTTTCTTCAGTAGCCCGATTTCAATATTATTACACTTATTATTACAGTGTAAAAATGTTTGCATACAAATACCTCGTCATGAACTCTTAAGTTGACACCGGAGTCAATGTACGAATATTTATGGTGGTAAACTTTCAAAGTAACAGAAAGAAAACACAAATAAAAGCATTCAATATTATTTAATTTAAATATTATTGTTTAAATTTATAAAATTTCAATATTAATTCGTAATATAGATTGCATTTGAGATATAATAATATTTATGTGGAGATTACATTCTGAAGGGCTTAACCATAGTAGTAAATATCTCTCCATACAAGATTAAGTGGCTCATAATTTCTCTACTCATTGATACGAGCTCTCCCAAGATGCCACGTAAGTATGCTCGCTATACTTAGTCCTATATAATATAATTTAATTAACTATCATAAACTACACTATATCCGAGTAACAAAATAAACTGTAATCCAACTTAAAATATCCAGGTCAACACTCTCACTTATTTACTTAGGATATACTCTTAATTAATATACTATAAACTTATTATATATAAAATTTAAGAGTTATAGTGATGATATATAATATATATATATTAATATATTTAATATAAGTTAACATACGTTAACTATATTGAATAAACCATTAAAAATAATATACATATATATTACACTCCTAAATTATCACTATAAAGTAAAGAGGTGAGTATAAGAACGAGTAAAGATGAGTGATTATAGTATGGATGTTCAATAGATATTTATATTTCAATAATAATAAAGCACACATCGCACATAAACATAATAAATATGCAATAGAAGCCTCCTAGCATAAATTCGTTCTGGCTCAAAATACTATATTAAATATAATATATATTATATATAATTTAATTAATAATTTAAATAATGATAATAATTAATGTTAGAGTAATTAGTGATATATAATAATTAAATAATTAAACAATATCCGTATATTTTTAAAAGGATCATCATATGAATGAATCTCTAATGATTAGCATTTGATAAAGGATAAACTAGTCTCTTTAACC
>JABUQX010045025.1:10000-24807 GCA_015478945.1 Trachelipus rathkii | reverse complement strand
CTTTAAGAATGGTCATTTCAGCCTTGATACCGGTATTCAAGGACGAAATTATTCAAGTCAAACAAGGCCAATGACAAAAATATCAAGCCAAAACATCAAAAAAAGGGGTTAGCCCATAAAGGGGGTCAAAAATAGGGGGACACGTACGACGGATTTGCTGCGGCAACCGTTTGGCGCAACCCTTCTCCGAAGGGTTGCCAAAATCAAGGTCTCAAAATTGTACCGTAGATACACAAGGGTTTGACCGAAAAATTAGGGTGGGCCAAAATTGACCCATGGAAGTCCAAAGGGTTGGTCGAAAAAATTAGGAGGGGGCGTATAACGGTTGCTCCGCAACCGTTTGGCGAACCCTTCTTCGAAGGGTTGCCAAAAAATTAAGGTTGCCAAAAGGTCAAGGCCCAAAAAGGTCAAGGCCAAAAAAGGTCAAGGGCAGATAAAAATTTGGGGCCCAAAAAAGTTCAAGGTCAAAAAAGGTCAAGGCTAAAAAAATTTGGGTGGGTCAAAATTGTGACCAACACGAACAATATGACCGCCCTAACTACTGACGTCATGGGAGTACTCACCTCATAAAGATTGTTTGCGTGAGAGAGAAATGTAATCCTCCCAAAAACCTCCCGAAAAAAGAAAATAAAAAAATATGGGAAACAGTTGATTTTGCGCATTTCCAAATAAAAAAAATTATATTCTTGAAGGAATACGCCGAGTAGATAAATGAATATTTTTTCCTTTCAAAATTTCCAGATACGAAGTTAAAATGCAGGGAGAAATCACTTGGATGGAGGCAATAACTCCAGAATCGTCTAATTGAAATTAGGGCCCAAGCGTTTGAGCCGAAGTGTTGAGCATTTAGCAGAATGTAAAACCGCAGTCGATAGTTGAAGAGCCTAGAGGAGGTAAGGAAGGAAGCTAAATTAAAATAACATAATCTTGCAAGATGTTCAGAAAGAGCGGAGCAAGAGAACCAGGGAAGATAATTATCAACATTTTCTACGAAGTGAAAAGTTTGAGTATGAACGAAAGTAAAGATTTTGCACATTCCGGGTTGAAATGTATATGTTACATTAGTCTTCGGAGTTCAGTGGACGTCGGATTTCTGTAAACAGTGTCCCTACAGTGAAAGCATAAGAACAACAGAGTTAAAACTAAGGCTGATAAGTTTTAGATGAAGGAAAATTTAATGGAATGTCTTCTTCATGTCATAGAGAATCACCTTGATCTGCTTTCTTCGTTTATTCCGGGTGGCACCCTCTCATTCGAGGAACACCTCCCGTCGAATCTGTAAGCAATTCAATGGAAACCAAAGAAGTTGGAACTCGAATTAGATAGGTTTATCAGCATCGAAGTGTATAAGCGCTTAATCACAGCAGCAGGATCCTTTTCTTGCGGATGGCAAACTTGAAGAGATAGAAATGGATACAGAAATAGTTAAATAATTGGAGGAATCAGATTTGAATTGTTTAAGAGCATAAGGAGTAAAGTGAGAAGGTTTGGAATATATTCTAGTATTGTTGGTTTAACTTTAAGGCGTGTAGTGAGGTCCACTATCAGTCACGGTTGCTTTTGGATATTAGAAATGATAAGGCGAGCTCACTAACTGTATCTTGGGATTTCTAGAATGAAACCAAAGATGGTGTTGGACATTTCCAATTACAAAGATGAATAATTTCTGAAATAGAGAAGATGAGTAGAATATGCTCCATCTTGGAATTAGTTAGTCAACCATTTTTATAATTGGTTTTCTTGATAAATAAATGAAGCAAAAAAATTTAGCCCATAAACTGCCAAAAAAATCTAAGCCATAAAATGTTAAAATTTGGAAACTCCAATTTGAAACGAATACAATCAATATTGATTGAACCTGCCTATTTTTCGCCTTTGGATTGGAAATCCGGGGATAGAGATGTGTAGAGAATAGGATAGGGTGTGTTGTCGTAGCGGCTTCAAATATCTTGGGTATAAATAATAAATATAAGGATTGAAATAATGATGCTGAAGAAATTAAAATTTGTAAATCAACATTCCTTAGGTAAGAATATATATATATATATATAATTAATATATATATAATATATATATAATATTAATATGATATATATATTATTATATTATATATATATATATATATATATATATATATATATATTATATATATATATATATATATATATGAGAGAGAGAGAGAGGGAGAGAGAGAGAGAGAGAGAGTTCATGTACAGGACCCACCACGACCACAGAGAAGCGGCCACACTGGGGTGAATAATCAACTCCATGGGTGGGTCCTGGCTCATACATATTTTAAATGTCAAAGAAAATTTGAATGGAGAAATGAATATTCAGTCAAAGATAAATAAGCTAAATAAAAAGATGTCTTTACATTATATATAGTCCTAATATTACATAACAAAATCGTATGTTATTAAAGGAATATTTCAGTTCGACGATAGGGAAATATAATTACTGTTAAAGCGAGAAGGAATTTCAGATAAGATATGGGATAACCTTTAGAAGGTGTTATGGACCACAAAGTTGGAAAATGATGACGGCGAATAGGGTCTAGTTGGGGACAATCATAAAGACATAAAGACATAAAGAATATAGAGACAGTAAAAAGCCACATGGGCCTATCGAGACTGCCCAGTCAACCCACTACCCAAACATGCTCATGCAAATCACCCTAGAGCTTGTCAGTAAATTGTTGTAACTTACAATCCACCAATTTTGGCTTTGTCAAAACTAATGATATATAAATATGATACCCAAACCATTCCACATGCATTAATAACTTAAGTTATGGTCACCACATGCCATCTAACTATAACTATATCACAACTAAAAACCCGCCAATTTTGGCTTCGTCAATATATTATATGATTTCCAACCACTTTAACAGTAATTATATTTTCTCTTTTCTTCCAAGAACTGAATATTCTTTATAACATACGATTTTGTTAATGTAATATTAGGACTATATATATGTAAAGACATCTTTTAATTTAGTTTATTTATCTTTGACTGAATATTCATTTCTCCATTTAAAAAATTTTCTTTACATTTAAAATGTATGAGCAGGACCACTCGTGGAGTTGATTATTCACCCAGTGTGGTCGCTACTCTGTGGGTCGTGGCGGGTCATGTACATGAACTCTCTCTCTCTCTCTCTCTCTCTTTTCGTCTCTCTCTCTCTAGATCCTATATATAATATATATATATAAATATTTATATATATATATATATATATATATATATATATATATATATTATATATATAGTAATATATATATATATATATATATATATTATTAATATATATTATATATATATATTCTTTACCTAAGGAATGTTGATTTACAAATTTATTTCTTGCACACTCATTATTTAAATCCTTATTATTTATTATTTATACCCAGATATTTGAGCGCTACGACAACACACCCTATCCTATTCTCTTACACTATCTCTATCCTCGATTTCCATCCAAAGGCGAAAAATTAGGCAGGTTCAAATCAATGTTGTTTGTATTCGTTTCAAATTTGGAGTTTTTCAAATTTTAAATTTTATGGCTTAGATTTTTTGGCAGTTTATGGCTAAATTTTTTTGTTTCATTTATTTATCAAGTTAACCTATTCTTATAATTTAAAATTCTTCGCTAACTAGATTCCAAAATAGAGCACAATCTTTCATCTTTTCCTATTTCAGAAATTATCATCTTTGTAATTGAAATGTCCAACACCATCTTTGGTTTCATTCTAGATCCCAAGATACAGTTAGTGAGCTCGCCTATCATTTCTATATCCAAAAGCAACCGTGAGCTGATAGTGGACCTCACTACACGCCTTAAAGTTAAACCAAACAATACTAGATATATTCCAAACTTCTCACTTTACTCCTTATGCTGTTAAACTATTTCCAAATCTAGATTCCTCCAATTACAAACTTATTTCTGAATCCATTTCT
Organism: Trachelipus rathkii; assembly: GCA_015478945.1. NCBI lineage: Eukaryota > Metazoa > Arthropoda > Malacostraca > Isopoda > Trachelipodidae > Trachelipus > Trachelipus rathkii. Next base: position 20,853 of record JABUQX010045025.1, on the reverse strand, counting down.
ATCTCTTCAAGTCATCCATCCGCAAGATTGGCTCCTGCTGCTGTGATTAAGCGCTTATACACTTCGATGCTGATAACCTATCTAATTCGAGGTCCAACTTCTTTGGTTTCCATTGAATTGCTTACAGATTCGACGGGAGGTGTTCCTCGATGAGAGGTGCCCCTCGGAATACATAAAACACAATCAAGGTGATTCTCTATGTCAGGAAGGCGAACATTCCGATTAATTTTCCTTCATCTAAAACTTATCAGCCTTAGTTTTAACTCTGTTTGTTCTTATGCTTTCACTGTAGGGACACTGTTTACAGAAATTTCCGACGTCACTGAACTCCGGAAGCTAATGTAACATATACATTTCAACCCGGAATCGTGCAAAATCTTTACTTCGTCATACTCAAAACTTTTCACTTCGTAGAAAATGTGATAATTATCTTCCTGGTTCTTCTTGCTCACGCTCTTTCTGACATCTTGCAAGATATGTATATTTTAATTTAGCTCCTTCCTTATCCTCACCTCTAGGCTCTTCCAACATATCGACTGCGGTTTTACATTCTGCTAAAGCTCAACACTTGGCTCAAACCTTGGCCTCTAATTTCACATTAGACGATTCTGGAGTTATTCCTCCATCCAAGTGATTTCTACCTAGCATTTTAACTTATCGTATCTGAAATTTTGAAGGAAAAATATTTCATTTATCTACTCGGCGTATCTACCTCAAGAATATAATTTTTTTATTTGGAAATGCGCAAATCAACTGTTTCCCATATATTTTTTTTTATTTTCTTTTTTCGGGAGGTTTTTGGGAGGATTACATTTTCTCTCTCACCAAACAATCTTTATGAGGTTGAGTACTCATAGACGTCAGTAGTAGGGCGGTCATATTGTTCGTGTTGGTCATTTTGACCAACCCAAATTTTACCAGCCCTTGACCTTTTTTGACCTTGACCTTTTTTTGCCTAAAATTTTTTACCTGCCCTTGACCTTTTTTGGCCTTGACCTTTTTGGGCCTTGACCTTTTTTGGCAACCTTAATTTTTTGGCAACCCTTCGAAGAAGGGTTCGCCAAACGGTTGCGCAGCAACCGTTGTACGCGTCCCACCCTAATTTTTTCGACCAACCCTTTGGTCTTCCATGGGTCAATTTTGGCCCACCCTAATTTTTCGGTCAACCCTTGTGTATTCTACGGTACAATTTTGAGACCTTGATTTTGGCAACCCTTCGGAGAAGGGTTGCGCCAGACGGTTGCGCAGCAACCGTCGTACGTGGCTCCCCCCTATTTTTGACCCCCCCTTTATGGGCTTAGCCCCTTTTTTGATGTTTTGGCCTTGATATTTTGTCTTGGCCTTGTTTGACCTTGATATTTCGTCCTTGATACCGTATCAAGGGCTGAAATTGACCATTCTTAAAGGTCAGGGATGGCCTTATAGTAGGGATTATCTTGCTCATCCAGGGTACCTGCACCTTGCCTTTGGTAGGTAACTGTGCTAACATGAGGTCATGTAGGTACCTGACCTGTATGGATCTGTCCTAACTTATTTCCATCCGCGGTCGCATCTACCCCTACACACAACACACACACACACACACACACACACACACACACACACACACACGATATTTTGATGCCGCAGCTTTGATGCCTCAACTTTTGATGCCTCAGCTTTTGATGCCGTAGCATTGATGCCTCAACTTTTGATGCCTCAGCTTTTGATGCCGCAGCATTGATGCCTCAACTTTGATGGATTGATGCCGCAGCATTGATGCCTCAACTTTGATGGCCCCTATATTGTTGGTTCAGCTTTGATGGTACCTATCTTGATGGTTCATCTTTGATGGCTCAACTTTGATGATGCCATCTTTGATGACTCAGCATTATTGATGGTTTAGTACATTTTGATGGTTCCCAATCAACGTAAGGAGTATCTAGTGATGTTCTATTAGTGTTCTATGAGTATTAGATGAGTGCCAGGTGAGTGCCAAGTGAGTGCCAAGTGAGTGCCAATTAGTGCCAAGTGAGTGCCACATAGTGCCAACTGAGTGCCACTTTTTTCAAGCCTTTTCTAGCCTCCCCTGAGCCTAGAATAGCCCTAATATGGGTGTCTACCCCTAGGTTATAAGGTATGAGGAATCGATTGGTGTATATTACAAGTTGCTAGGATGCTTCCTACTATGAGTTAGTCTTTTTCTAACACTTATAGCCTATATATATATATATATATATATATAATATATATAATAATATATATTTATTATATATATAATATTATATATATATATATATATATATATATATATATATATATATATATATATATATATATATATATATATATATATATATATATAAATATATATATATATATATTATATATATAGTATATATATATATATATATATTATATATTATATATAATATATATATATATATATATATATATATTATATATATATATATATATATATATATATATGATTACTTACCACACACACACACCTACTACATACACACACACACACACACGCACAACCGCTAGGCTACTTATACGCCCATACATACACCCATAGACACTTACACTCGCCCCTACACCTACACATACACATACACACCCATAGACACTTACACTATGACACTTATACACACTACTGTCACTTATACACACCCAACACATTCATATGGACACTTATTACACACTATGACACTTATAAGCACTTACACTCTCCATAGACACTTACACTAGCCCATATTACACTTACACTCACACTCACCATAGACACTTACACTTACATACATACACACTATGACACTTATAAGCACTTACACTCTCCTAGACACCTACCACTAGCCCATATACACTTACACTCACACGCACAGGTACACTTACACTTACACTCACACACTCGATATTTTGATTCCTCAACTTTGAACGGCTCAATTTGTTGCCTCATCTTTGTTGCCTTCATCTTTTGATGAATCATCTTGATACCACCTATATGATGATTCTTCTTTGTATGAAGTCATCTTTTGTCGGTTCATCTTTGATGCTTCTTCTTTGATGACTCAGATTTACTGATAGTTCATCTAATTGATGGTTTCCCAACCCCATGAGCTAGAACAGAGTAATATTAATTGTTTTCCCCTAGTTCATAAGTTGCCCACCAGGGCGCTGCATGCGCCCTCCCCCGCAAAGGATGGCAGCCCCGCACCCGCAGGCGTCCGTACGCGTCCCCGCCCGCGCGTGCGCCCGGCAGGCGCAACCGCAGGTGCGATCCGCCGCGTGCGCCCGCAAGGCGCAATATTCCGCGTTCCCGCCCGCGCGGTGCGCCCGCAGGCACAATATTCCGAGCGGAATGAAAATATATATACTATGAGTTCATTCATTTTTTATTTCATACTTAAACGTTTTTATGAAAAACATTTTTTCGCTTCTAAATGTAACTCATTACAAACCTATTATTATTTATTATTATTTATTATTTAACACATATATTGTTGTTGATATCAATTGTAAACTATTCAAAAAGATTTCTTTTTCAAATATATACTATGAGTCATCCATTTTTACTTCATACTTAAACATTTTTATAAAAACATTTTGTTTTTACATACATTAAAGCGAAATCAGTAAATCAATAGAGGTGTTACCTAACACAAAGGGATTAGTATGCTTTGTTTTACTTCTTTACTGCTTTAACTCATATGTTTTAACTCATATAACTCATATATTTTTAACATTACATACCTTTTAAAGCAAAGTAAATCAGTAAACCAATAGAGGTGTTACCTAACACAAAGGGATTAGTATGCTTTTGTTTTAGCTGCTTTACTGCTTTAACTCATATGTTTTACTGCTTTAACTCATATAATTTATTAACATTACATACCTTAAAGCAGTAAATCAGTAAATCAATAGAGGTGTTACATAGCAACAAGGGGATTAGTATGCTTTTGTTTTACTGCTTTACTGCTTTAACTCATATGTTTTACTGCTTTAACTCATATATTTATTAACATTACATACCTTAAAGCAGTAAATCAGTAAATCAATAGAGGTGTTACATAACACCAAGGGGATTAGTATGCTTTTGTTTTTTACTGGCTTTACTGCTTTAAACTCATTATGTTTTACTGCTTAACTCATATATTTATTCACATTACATACCCTAAGCAGTAAATCAGTAAATCAATAGGGGTGTTACATAGCAAACAAGGGATTAGTATGCTCTTTGTTTTACTGCTTTACTGCTTTAATCATATTTTATTTTACTGCTTTAAACTCATATGCTTTACTGCTTAACTGCTTTATTTGTTAAATTAACTGTATTTATTTTGTTTTAATACTTTTTTATTTATTTTTATTATTATTTTTATTTTTTTTTTTTTATTTTTATTATTTTATTTTTATTTTTATTATTTTATTTTTATTTTTATTATTTTATTTTTATTACTTTTATTATTATACTTAGTGTTATTTACTTCATGCCTATTGTTATTTAGCATACACACACACACACACAAACACACTTACACACACACACATACATAGACATACACCTTCACCTACACACACACACACACACACACACACACACACACACACACACACACTTACACCGCCCATAGACCACCCTGCTGTAACATATGAAACTCAGATTTTGATTTGGATAGAATAATTTTATTAAAAACATTTTATGTATTTACTACGTAACATTTTATATTACTCATTCAATTATAACTAAAATTAGTTCAAAGTTTCTTAAACTTCTATAATAAATCAATCATTATCTTTGAACAAAGAATTTTATTATAACTGTTAATACTTTTTGTTTATAAATTTTATAACTATCAAGTTTTAAAATAATTTTTACTAAAATTTTATGAAATTTATTAAAAACATATATTTTACGTACCTTAAAAGCAATAAATCAGTAAATCAGTAAGGCAAGCCCCTAGCATCCCTCTACACCAAGCTGTGCCACGTTTTGTTCTATTGACTTACTGCTTTACATCATCTTTAGTCATGTAATAAGTATAAAAATAACAAAATAAGTTCTTCTTCTGCTACATAAACATGTATTTTATTAAAATCATTCAAGATTTTATTTAAAAAATAAAATTATTCACTTACATTTATATTATTCGCTCAATGTTAACTAAAAACATTTCAAAGTTTTTTAAATAATTTGGAATTTCTTTATTATTATTCTATGTTACATTGACAATCAACACGAGAAAACACAACATCACGCACTCTTTACAGATACGAAACTGACTCTTCTGTAAAATTGGTTGAAAAACTTTTTAGGCCTAAATGTTAGGATAAACCTTTTTTGTTACCCGGGGGCGATGTTTTAGGCCTAATATCCAGGTTCAAAATGTATATTTTTTCAAAACTGACTCTTTCTGCAAAATGTGGTGAAATAACTACTTTAGCCTGAAATTTAGGCCTAAATTTAGGATAATCCTTTTTGTACCCAGGGCTGATCTTAAGCCTAATACCAGGTCAAAAAGTAATTCCAGTATATAGACAAGAATCATGTTATATTTATTTTTATAAATATATTTCATACTGAAACATGCTGGATCGAGTAAGTCCTTTAAGCAGGTAGAAGGATGCTTTCCTTTTCTTGGATTGGATGGGGTAATTCCTTATCTCATATGACCTCGTATGTGATTGTCGAGAATTATTTTATCGCTTTTAGCCTTTTCGGTATGTAAAAACCTGTTTTTTCATATCCTGAGCCTTCCATTTGCAATCCGAATTTAACTTAATTTCTTAAACTTTTCGTAAGAGCAGGTGTGTTTTATTAACTTTTAGACCCAAATTATTTAAAATCATAGTCGTTTTAAGCTGTTAAGCGGTGCACAAGTTATCCGATTTGTATTAAAAGTGTTTTTATTTTTTACTAAGTGTATATCATATTATAATAAATACTTACATTCGAGGAATAATTATTAATTTCACTAGAATAGATAATAATTAATTCACTAGATTTATAGTAGATCACGTGAAGCAAAACGCAAGAGCGCCCGCAAGCGCGGCCCGGTGCGGAACAGCCGCATGAACCCGCCGGCGTAATATTACTAAGCGGTCGCGAAAATATTTTCTTTATCATATGTCGTTGTAAACTTTCATTGCATCATTTTGTATTTTCAAATATACCGTTTCCTATATTATGAGTCGTTCATTTTATTTCTTACTTGAACATTTTTAATTTTATTTATAGAAAATACCATTTTCACTGGTAAAGTTTCTTGAAAAACATTTAGTTTTCAAAAGAACATTTTGTTTTGTAGAAAAACAGTTTGTTTTATTTATCCTAAAGTTATAATTCCTTGAGGGAAATAGAACAAATACTCCGGATGGCACGCGGGCCATGTTCCTCTTTGTGGTATGCCTTTAAGATCTTATTACTTTAAGGAATATAAAACAAGTTTTACATGCCTTAAAGCTACACCTACATAGGACGTAGAGTTAATGTTGATAGAGTTGTTTCCATTGCCCTCCCTTTTCAAGTATGTCTTTACGGTTTTTAATCTTCTCTATGTATAAGTTAGGAAAAAGTTGTTTATTCTAAAATATTATTATACTATTATATTATTATATTATTATTATATTATTATTATATTATTATGGTATCATATTATTATACTTCAAAATTACATCGAAGTATGTAAGTTCATACCTCTTCTATATCAGATGTTGTATGCATTCGGCAACCATCGAGAATATCTCACTGGGTTTGTAATAAACACTGATATTTACCAGGATTTAAATAAACTAATGCGCTTGGAAACAATGTTATATATGCGTAAATATACTTGATTACAGTACACAACACTAATATTAGACAACTGAAGGAAGTGGTCCAAAAAGGATTACTCCTCGAGGATGTTTTATTCCCTACCAGCTTTGAAATACAACGCCTTCGTATTTTTTCGCAACGCGTAGTAATATTACCGCCGGCGGGTTCAGGCGGCTGTTCCGCACCGGGTCCGCGCTTGCGGGCACTCTTGCGTTTTGTTTCACGTGATCTACTATAAATCTTAGTGAATTATTATTATCTATTCTAGTGAAATTAATAATTATTCCTCAATGTAAGTATTTATGATAAATATGATATACATTTAGTAAAAATAAACACTTTTAATACAAAATTCAGATAACTTGCTGCACCGCTTTAAACAGGCTAAAACGACTATTGATTTAAATGAGTTTTGGGTTAAAGGGTAATAAAACACACTGCTCAATACAGTTTAAAGGAAATAAGTTAATTTTCTCCAATCACAGGTAAGGCTTAGGGATATGAAAAAACATGTTTTTACATACCTTAAAAGGTAAAAGCGATTAAAATAATCTTGACCAATCACTCAGCGTCATATTAGAGCATAAGGATTACTCCTCCACATCAACAAGAAGGAAAGCCATTTCCTTTCTTACCTGCTTAAAGGGTCTTACCGATCCAGCATGTTTCAGTATGAATAAGTTATAAAAATAATATTAACATTGATTCTTTGTCTATACTGGAAGTACCTTTTGACCTGGTTTAGGCTTAAATCAGCCCTGGGTACAAAAAAGGTCTGATCCTAAATTTAGGCCTAAGTTCTTAAGTCTTAACGTATGTATTTCACCGAGCATGTACAGAAAGGAGGTCAGTGTTGGAAAAATATATTTTGAACCTGAGTATTAGGCCTAATCGCCCCGGGGGTACCAAAAAGGCTTGTAATCCTAAGATTATATAGGGCCTAAACGTAGATATTTCAAAACATTACAGGAAAGAAGGTCAGTTTGTTATCTGTAAGGAGCTGCGTATGTTGTTGTTTTCTCGGTGTTTGCTGATTGTGTAAGTGTACATTAGATAATTAACATAAAGAAATTATCACAAATTATTTTAGAAAAAAACTTTGAATATTTTGACTGATCCTAAGGTAAATTTTCTAATAGTAACAATAATTGTATTAAATAAAATCTAAGACATGATTTTAATAAATACTGATGTTATGTTAGCAGAGAAGAGCTTATTTTGTTATTTTTTATACTTATTACATCGTTAAAGATGATGTAAAGCAGTAAGTCGAAAGAACAAAACGTGGCACAGCTTGGTGTAGAGGGATGCTTAGGGGCTTGGCCTTACTGGATTTACGGGGTGATAATATTGCCTTAAGTAGCGTAAAAAGGAATAGGTTTAATGAACTTCTCATAAAATAATGGTAAAAAGTAATTTAAAAGTTTAAGAAGATGGAGTGTTTGTAGACAAAAAAGTTATAAAAGTTAATAATTAAATTCTCTGTTCAAGATGGAATGAGTTGATATTATTATCTATAGAAATACTAAGGGAGAATCTATCTAAACATAGAGTCAGTCCATGGTGTGAATGAGTCATGTTCAATATACGTATATATTTAAAACTAAAAATTCATTTTATTAAATTATTCGTTATGTTCATACAAAAGAACTTATTTGATATGTTTAAACAGGGGTGTGTCTCATGGGTGGCGAGTAAGTGTTGTGTGTGTTGTAGGTGAAGGTGGTATGTCATATGTGTATGTGTGTGTGTGTGTTGGCTAAAAATAACAACCTAGGCATGAAGTTTAAATTAACACTAAGATGTAAAAACAAAAGTAAAAATAAAGATGATATAAAAACAAAACAAAAATAATAAATATAAGTAAAAATAAATATCTAAACAAAGAATGACATATTTACATGATAATTAAAATAAGTCAAAAGTATTAAAACAAAACAAATGACGATCAGCTAAAATGAATAACGTGAAGCAGTAAAGCATATGAGTTTAAAGCAGTAAAAGCAGATGGTTAAAGCAGTAAAGCAGTTTAACAAAACAAAAGCATACTTATCCCCTTGTTGCTATGTAAGAAACTCTATTGATTTCTGATTTACTTCTTCCAAGGTTGTCAATGTAATAAATATATGAGGTTAAGCAAGTAAAACAATGAGTTAAAAGCAGTTAAAGCAGTTAAAACAAAAGCATACTAATCCCCTTGTTGCTATGTAACACCTCTATTGATTTACGAATTATACTGCTTTAAGGTATGTAATGTTAATAAATATATGAGTTAAAGCAGTTAAAACATATGAGTTAAAGCAGTTAAAGCAGTAAAGCCGTATAACCAAAAAGCATACTAATCCTCTTGTTGCTATGTAACAATTCTATTGATTTACTGATTTACTGCTTTTAAGGTATGTTAATTGTTATAAATAATGAAGTTAAGCAGTAAAAATATGAGTAAAGAGTAAGCAGTAAAACAAAAGCATACTAATCCCCCCCATTGGTGTTAGGTAACACCTCTATTGATTTACTGGATTTACTGCTTTAAGGTATGTAATGTAATAAATATATTGAGTTAAAGCAGTAAACATGTGAGTTAAAGCAGTAAGCAAAACAAAAGCATACTAATCCTTTGGTGTTAGGTAACAACCTCTATTGATTTACTGATTTATGCTTTAAGGTATGTTAAAGTATATGTTTTAATAAAAAATGTTTAAGTATGAAGTAAAAATGATTGTGGATCATAGTATATTTGAAAAGAAATTTTTTGAAAGTTTACATTTTTAAAAATAACTATGAAATATGTGTTAAATAATAATAATTAATAATGGTTTGTAATGAGTTACAGTTTTAGGGGTTCGCGAAAAATGTTTTTAATAAAAACGTTTAAGGTATGAATTAAAAATGAAAGACTCATAGGATATATTATTTTTCAGTCGCTCGGGATATTTGCGCTTGCGGCGCACGCTGGCGGGCGGGGACCGACGGGACGCACCTGCGGGGCGGGCTGCCATCCTTTGCGGGGCGAGGGCGCATGCAGTGCCCTGGTGGGGCAACTTATGAACTAGGGGAAAACATTAATATTAACTCTGTTCTAGGCTCAGGGGTTGGGAACCATCAAAGATGAACAATCAGTAAATCTGAGTCATCAAAGATGAACCATCAAAGATGAACCGACAAAGATGACTTCATCAAAGATGAATCATCAATATAGGTGGTATCAAAGATGACTTCATCAAAGATGAGGCCATCAAAGATGATGGCAAACAAAATGGAAGCCATCAAAGTTGAGGCATCAAATATCGAGTGTGTGAGTGTAAGTGTAAGTGTACTGTGCGTGTGAGTGTACAGTGCTATATGGGCTATAAGTGTCTATGGCCGAATGTGTAGTGCTTATAGTGTTGTTAGTGTGTATTGTATGTAAGTGTAAGTGTCTATGGTGAGTGTGAGTGTAAGTGTATATGGGCTAGTGTAAGTGTCATAGTGTAAGTGCTTATAAGTGTCATAGTGTGTGTATAAGTGTCATAGTGAATGTGTGTGTGTATAAGTGACATAGTGTGTATAAGTGTCATAGTGTAAGTGTCTATGGGTGTGTATGTGTATGTGTAGGTGTAGGGGCGAGTGTAAGTGTCTATGGGTGTATGTATGTGCGTATAAGTAGCCTAGCCGTTCGTGCGTGCGTGTTGTGTAGTGTGTGTGTGGTAAGTGTGTGTGTTGGGTGAATAATATAAATATATATATATATATATATATATATATATATATTATATATATATATATATATATATATATATATATATAGATATATATAAAATTATATTATATATATATATATAATATATATATATATATATATATATATATATATATATATATATATTATATATATATATATATATATATATATATATTAGGCTATTATTATCTACCTCCTTTCCTCATAGATAGGGAAGCATCCTAACAAACTTGTAATATACACTAATCGATTCCTCATACCTTATAACCTAGGTAGACACCCATATTAGGGCTATTCTAGCCTCAGGGGATAGAAAAGGCTTGAAAAAAA